>JAJOOR010022596.1:0-23442 GCA_036250505.1 Solanum acaule | reverse complement strand
ATGATGTCTAATATGAGGTAAAGGTAAGGGTTAGTAAATTATACACACGTAGCCGGACCAAGGTGCGGGGTGAAATTCTCTAGATGCCGGACCAAGGATTTAGAGATACCTAACTTATCACTTTGCATGTAATACACTTGAAAATGATTACTATTATCAGGATTACTGTGTTATGAGCTTATGGGGAACACATTCCTAGTTACTTTTAATAATCTGAATATAAATAAATACTTAGTTCCAAGCTATCTTTTTATTGTTTTTATTTTACTTCAATTTAAATCTCCCCATTTTTATATAAGGACTATCTAGTTAAATATTTGCTATTGATAATATTCTTCCATATTCTCTGTGGGATCGACCCCGACTCATAGTTGGGTAAATATATTGCATACGATCGTTTATATTTCTTTTTTAGAAGTATATTTGAACGTTATCAGGATCGCCGATCCACTCGGCGATCTGCCTTTTGGTCAGTAAAATCGCCTTTTTGCTTTGGCCTTCAGCAACTTCAAGTTCTGTAACTTTGGGCGATATATCACTGCATCACAGAACCATTCGGTGACTCTCCGACTGCTCCTTTCTATCGCCGACTTTAGTTTCTCCTTCAGGGCTTGGCACACTGGAACATTAGGCGAGACCATGGCCATTCGGCAGCTCGCCCAATGGTTTAGGCGACCTCAGGCCTTCTTTTCTTCGTTCTTTCACCCTTGTTCCTTTTGCTCATTATTGTCCATACTTTGTTCCTCAATCCAAATACTTGAAAATCAAGGATTTACATCAGTTATTGGCACAAAATATGCATTTGAGGACACTAAATCTACTAAAATAAAGCCCTATATGAGTCCAACTCGTGTACTCATCAACACCCCCAACTTAAACTTTTGCTTGTACTCAAGTAAAACTCAAGTTCAGCAGTTAAAAAAGAATGTATCAAACAGTGTTACACAAGATTCAATCATGAATGCACAAAAAGACTCAACTTACTTATACAAGGATCAATTGTGCACTCAAAGATTCAAGTTGTGACTTACCATTATCAAAGATTCTCAAGTTCACAATTCTTGCTTCAAATGCAAGTTCAAGCTCAACAATGGTACCCAAATTCCCTCACACAAAGAATGATTCCATATTCACACTCAATGGTTCACAATTTAAAGCTTCGAAATCAAATGCAACGCTCACACTCACAAAGATGAACACAATGCATGATTTCACCCATAGGTTTGCCCTTATTTTCCAATCAACAATTGTTTCAGCTCACTCGAGATCAAAAAGGTCTTTTCAAGGCTTGTAACGGGGCTGAGTGCAAGTGTATGGTCATTTAGGCTCATTGGCTGTAATCCTCATAAAATGTGGTGTGAACAACACTTTCTTTCCTTTTCTTCATCATTTTCATTCGTGCTCACAAGTCATCCCATTATTCACTTTCCATGGATTGTTGGAAACCTCATTTCTTCTTGCATTTTCACAACTTTATTCCATAACTTTTTCATTCTTTTCTTCTTTTTCTCTTTTTTTTTTTATATATGGAGGGGTTCCATTTTTCTCAAAACCATGGGTCAAAGGGGACTTTCTTGCACTTCTTGATTTAGCTTCTCTTTTCACCACACCCCAACTTAGGCTTTTGGCCTAAGTTGGCTATTCACACAAACCACAAATCATGAGGATTATGGGTAATGGATCAAGAAAGGTCATCATTTCATCAAGTTTCTTCCAAGAAAAGTTTAAGGCTCAAAGGGTGTCCAAGCGGGGTTCACACACTCACAAGGTAGGCCACAAAAAGAAGTATAATGTCAAATTGTTTCACACTCTTCAAAGTTGCCTAAGATCATATCAAGATATTGTATCACTTAGTCAACCGGACCAATGAGACAAATTCTAGGTGTCATCACACATGGTTCATGGTAAGCTCATCACACAAGGCATTGACACTAATGTCAAACAAGACTCCACACTTTCGCTAGTGTGCAATGTTCGTCACAATAGACTCAATTTGATACTTGGTTAGTCACAACGAGATGCAAAAAGTTCACATACTGTCTATGCAACTTAATTTGGCCTCATCGTAGCCGCACATTCATTTTTGTTCGATTATGAGCGCTATTCAAGTCATCGGTATTGATCAAGACCGATACTCAAATTTGCAAGAGAACAACCACATTCAAACACAAACAAGAGTGGCACAATTTTTTCGGAAGGGTCCAAAATCATTTATTGTTAAAATCACAGAGCCACAAGCTCAATCATCCACAAAAGCAGTATAAAACACAATTATAGCTCAAAACCCAAATACATACACAGAACCATAGTCACAAAAGGTCACAAAAGGTGGGCCTCACCCCACCACATATAAAAATCATTTGTCCTAAAATGTAATCAAAATAATATCCAAAAGTCAAAATAAAGTAAGATAGAGAGGGAGGTAAAGAAGGGATCCTGTCTACTCAGTCATTCCGTCTGTCTGGGCATCATTGCCTGGTGTAGTGCTCGGAATCTGGGTATCAGTGCCCGGAGTCGACTCAGAAGTACCCGTTCCACTGGACCCACCGATAGTGGTGTCTCTCAAAGAAGTCTGGCATGCAGTCTCAAACATCACATCCTCCAAGTCCGCTAGATCATCATAAGCTGTAGCATCATACACCTCTATCTGCTCCTCATCGGTCTCTACGTCCGATTCAGCAACTGCTGCATCATCCCTATGTACATCTCCGGTGGTAGCCGGAGAAATCTCTGAAGTCTCAGGAGTGTCCAAATCATCTGCAACATCCAGTAGTGAAGTGAAGTCAGTAGACTTTAGATAGTCTATGTCCTTCCTCAAATCTGCTACCTCAGCTTTCAAAGCCGTAACCTCAGAGGTCTCCCTCTGCCTGCTCTCACAAGCCTCAACTCTCGTGGTGAGAGTGTCAATAGAAGTCTGGAGGAGGGGCAGTGCAGCAATGATGACACTCTCGATCATCTATGGGATGGATCTCTCAAGTCTGGTAGCCCTCACGTCAATTGAATAGGCCAGGTGCCCCATCTTCAAGAGCATAGCCTGAGTGATCTTGGTTGGCTGGGAAGAGGTAGAGGTACCTGGGGCCTATGAGAAAGAAGAAGGGGTAGATGTACCTGAAGGGCGGAGTAGGCAACGATGCCTCTGTAGGTATAGAATCGACGTCCACCTCTAGGGATATATCCACCGGAGCTGCCCTACTTCTGTTAGTTTCCTCTCAAGTGTACTCAGTCTCAATATGCCGTATGCCAATTGAGGAGGAAGGGGTAACCTCAAAATCTCTCTCATCATCCCGGGGTACTCCCGCACTCCGACATAATTCCGTAATCAAGACTGGGAATGGAGGTGAGGTCTGCCTCTTCTTGTCCTTCATGGCCATCTCTTGCTCAATAATGAGCCCCATATCAATGGTCTTCCTAGAAATAATTGACCTAAGGTAGGCCACCTTAGGATGACGGATAATGGACTCATTCTGGGAAGGCATAATAGAGCTACTGATGAATCCAAACCAAAAATGTGCAGCTACATCAAGTCCCTCTTCTCAATCGGGACTCCTGCCTCTATCCACCTCTGGGTAGTGTATGAAATGAGAGGCGCCAGCTAGCTCTTGAGCTCATCCAATAAAGATGTGGTAGTAGTCAGGTTGGAGTAGTTAAAGTCATACCCCCTGTCAAGTACGGTGTTGAAGTACTCACTATTGCATCCAACTTCTTTATCCCGAACCACAATTTACTTAACCAGTCTGAACTCACTGGCCTTCTTCTTGCTTTTCAAAACCAATTCACCATACGCTGTATAGAACTCCTGGACCCATGAAGGAATATAGGGGCCTCGGGGCCTGGTGAACTGCTGGAATCTGTGGAGGTGGAGGGTGTTCCTAACATCTGAGAATTTTCCCTCAAGGCACTCTGTAGATAATAACTTCTCCTCAAGGATGGTTCACAGTCTATCTCCATTCAAACTGTTGAGAAGCTTGGGATGAGGGATGAGTGGTGGTACAGGAGCCACAGGAGGTGCCGGAGTTGGCACTGAACCTGCTGGGATAGAAGCTGATGAGACTCTACCTGAGTTAAGGTGAGATCTAGCCCAGATCTCATCCCACCGGGACTGCAAATACTGGTCGTCCTCAGGCTCAAATAAAGCAACCTAGGAGTCAGCAGTCGCTCTCTCAGATGTGGGCCTCTTTTCCTTGCCTTTGTCTCATACTGGGAGCTCTTGCTTTCCTTTTTTTTGGAGGATTTGATCCCCCTTCATTGATTGTGATACCTCATCCCCTTTTTCGGGATGGCATGTCGATGTTTGTTCTTACCATGTCTGCAAAACACCGGGAAAGAGTTATAAACATTTCAATCAAAAGGAAAGAAAAATAGCAATTGCAGACAGACTCGCTAAACCGGTTGGCGAGTCGCCGAATCACTTTGGCGAGCTAGATCGGGCTTGCCGAAAGGATTGGCTCAAAATTCTCAGAAAAATTTGGCATGTCAGCGATGAAAGGGCCTTTCGGCAAATCTCCGATAGCTTTCGGTGAGCAAGGATTAACCCGTCGAAAGTTACAGTGCAAATAAGGCTCAAAGGTGCAGACAAAGGGCGATCAAGAAGGACTTTCGACGAGTCGCCAAGTGCTTTCGGCGACCTCTGGCTTCTCGCTGAAAGTTCAGAACCAAACTACTCATTTAGAATGAAATTAAAGGCGAGATGGGGATCTTCGGCGAACCGCCGAGTGGTTCGGCGAGCTCAACGTAGCTCGCCAAATGACCCAACGTGCCTACTTTCAATCCAACTTCTCAAATTCAACCCTGCAACTCCCGAGAACAAAATCAAAGCATGCACTTATCAAATTAGGCTTAGACCCATTACACCCATTACCCCGGGATACTCAGACTTCTCTCAGTTTTGCCAAATTTGGCCATTTGACGACTTTTTTCCTTAAGAATGACGTCAACCGCTCCATCATTAGGCAAAATATGTCATATGGCAAAAATACGGGCTACTTAGACTTGACCCAACTAGACCCAACAACATGCAAGCACAACCCCTCAATTTCTAACCAATTTTAGGTACAAAATTACGGGAATTCAACATTATAAACACTACGACCAAGATTATCAAATTAACACAGGCACAAATGAAAACAATTAAGATCAAAGAGGCCCAACACACATCACTATGATACGATCATTGCAAATGAGTACAAAATTGCTAAAAATAAACTCGGGGTTTGGAAAACCAACCTTTGATGCCGAATACTCAAGATTGAAATGCTAGGCGGCAAAGTAATCCACTCTGAACACACGATCAATGACTCAATTATTATAAAAGTGCAAAAAATATAGAAACTATTGTGCATGTGTGAGTTTTGGGAGGATTAAAAGTGAGGGAAAGTGAAAGAGTTTGAAAGTTTAAACCTTTGGCCTTTAAAAACCGTCCAGTTCTCGCCCATTCGGCGACATTAATTTTGCTCGCCGCCCTACTTGGTGACACACCGAGTGTGCATTTCCCTCACCGAGTTCTATAGGACTAGGAGTCCAAATGGCGGATTAGATCGCGATCGCCGACCTGGTCTGCTACTCACCAAGTTGCTCTTGGGCTCACGGCGTTTTATAGACTCCAATTTAAAATTGTCTTGGGTCCAACGGTAGTCCAAGTCAGGCTCGCCGACCTTTTTGGTGATATGCCGACTGGACTTTTAGCTCGTCAACCTGCACTTTTCAAACACTTTCCACACTTTGACCTGCACACTCAACACGCCATTATTTCCAACTTAAAATGAAAGAAAGAAAATAAAATGTGGGTTGGCTCCCAAGCATTGCCTTAGTTAACATCGCGGCACGATGCAAGTCCACACTTAAACCTCATTCTTGGGGTTAGCCATAGTATCACTAGGCAAACCCCCTTGTTGTCTTAGCTTCAGATGAGATAAGATATGACCCATTTGGGTCTCCAACTTCTTGATCGATACTGAATGAGAGGTAACTGTCTGGCTAAGGGTTGACACGTCTTCTTTCATTCCTTTCAAAATATTTTCAGAACCCACAACTTTGTTTAGGATACGAGAAAGCATATCCTCAGACCGGCCACCTTTCGAATCCTTTGGCTTTCGGTGCTCATGGGGAGGCACATACCTATCCTTCTCCCCATCCTTCTAATTTGGATTACGGTCCCTCCATTCTCGATTGCGATCCTTCCAACCTTCATCCCTATTCCAACCTTGGTTCCCACCCTGCCTCAGGTAGTTTGAACAATAACCACCACCTCGATTGTCTAGTAAATTCACCTCTTCATTATACAAGGCCTCAAATTTGGAATCCTCCGGATTAGCACACCCGACACCCATGACATTGACACTTCGAGCACCAGCTCCCATGACATTTATAGACAAAATGTCAAGTTGTGTCATGATCTTGGCCATGTTCTGGTCCCTTTCTTGGTCTTTCTCCATCTGTTCCTTGGTCAATTTAAACGTGCGAGGGGAGACTTGATCTTCACGGGTGTACTATGCCCGGTTTATGGTAGTCATGCCATCTAAGAGTTGAGCTGCTATCACATAAGGTTGCTGCATCAAACCTCCCAAAAAAAGTTGGTCAGCAACACCCTTGTTTACCGAGTCAAGGCTCCGGTAAAAATACTGCAGCAACATGTTGTCAGGAAAGCCATGGGTTGGGCATTAGAGCACCGACTTCTTGAATTACAGTCAAGTTTCATGAATTGGCTCCCCCTCTAGACGCTTGAAGCTTTGAATGCTGTCCCAAAGAGTCATCATCTTCGAAGGAGGGAAAAATCGCACATTAAATGTGGTGACCAGCTCCTCCCACGAAGTGATTGATTCACGTGGCAATTCAGCCAACCACTTACACGCTTCTCCCATCAAAGAGAATAGGAACAAGTTCAATCGGACCGACTCTTGAGATATGTTCTTGAAGGAGAACGGTTCGTATACATCCACAAAGTTTCTAATATGCTCATGGGGATCCTCATGAGCCAAACCACCGAACAACCCCTTCAATTGCAAGAGTTGCAACATAGTACTTGTGATATGGAACACCACATTTCCTTCGGCCGGAGGCAAGTGAATGGCACCAATTCCACCCATAAGATGGGGGTCATTAGCATTAGGCTCGTTGACATCGTTGAGGTTACCGATGTCATCTTGATGGCCTTCTTGGCTACCATTGCTGCCGTTCACACTCGTACTTCCTGTTCCAAAACACAAACAAGCAAAACAAAACTAAAATTAAGTAAGTTCAACTATGACTAATAAGAACAAAATTCAACTTAACTAAAGATTCTTAAGTAACACCACTCCCTGACAGCGGCTCCATTTTGATTTCACGTATCAGGACACTTCATCCAATACTAGGTGCCAACGATCGTTAGTCAGTAATATAACCCAACTAAGTAAGTTGGGGTCGAATCCCATAGGGAGTGGTACGTATTTAAGAATCAATAGAAAAGCATGAATATGTTCAAGTCAATCATAGGTAAAAACATTTACGAATAAAAGCATGATCCAAGTTTGGGGTGACACAAGTGTCAAATAGCAGGGGGTTTTGGTTTCAATTATCAACTACAACCACAACCACAAATAACACAAAAATAACAAGTATAGAGACGAGTTCTTGGGATGTGATTGGATTATGGGCTAAGGTAGACAATTGGGTGGTTGCAATTAATAGTGAATAGTTGTAAATCAGTGAATAAGCTAGACTTTAGTGGGGATAAACTTTCTCTCGAACAATTTACCCTGAATCAATTTGGTTTCTCCCGAACACCAATAAGCAACAATTAAGAACAACCTACGCTTTAGTCTATTCACTCTCTCAAGCTGAATGTGTGGAAAAGGGTTTAGGATTAACTCCCTCGAACTAAACCAATGACAACCTAATACCTACAGACCATCAAATCAGTAATCTTGGTTTTAAAACCTCTCTCTCGAGCAAGACAAAAACATGAAGTTTCAGTTGCATTTGCAACTACAACCCTTTAGATTAAGCCACAATTACTGAATGAAATCACTTTTAAATAACATTTACAAATTCAACTAACAATACCCAACAACTAAATCAACCCATAATCACATAGCTAGACATCATAAAAAGATACAAATCGTTACCACATTGTGTTTCCATCAACTGGGTAAGATTAATTTCGTCTTTACAAAGGTCTAAGATGAAGAATCTTCAACACCCACTTCCAATTTCTCAGAAATGGAAATCTTCAAATTTTCAAATCTTTAAAGCTAAGGAAATATTGTCTCCAAACTCAGTTCTAAGCTCTCTACTCAAAAGCTGATAATTCTATTTCTATAATGAAAATTAGATAAAAATCTGATACTAAACTAAAAATTCAAACATGTATTTATAATCGACAAAAATGTGCTGCAAAGAACTATTCGGCGTAATAAGTCAGAATTTCCAATCTACTTGGCGATCCGCCCTTTGGTCAATTCCATCGCTTTTTTTCTTTGGCCTTCAGCAACTTCAAGTTCTGTCACTTTGGGCGATATAACACTACATCGCAGAACTGTTCGGCGACTCACCGACTGCTCATTTCTATCGCCGACTTGATTTTTTCCTTGAGGGCTTAGTACACTGGAACATTAGGCGAGACCATGGCCATTCGGTGACTTGCCTAATGGTTTAGGAGATCCTCAGGCCTTATTTTCTTCGTTCTTTCAGCTGCCTTGTTCCTTTTTTATCATTATTGTCCATGCTTTGTTCCTCAATCCAAATACCTGAAAATCAAGGATATACATCAGTTATTGGCACAAAATATTCATTTGAGGACACTAAATCTACTAAAATAAAGTCCTAAATGAGTCTAAATCGTGGACTCATCAGTGGGTAGTTGCCTCTTGTTCAACTCCATAGAATAAGGGTAATCACCTGTTCTTCTAAGCTAAGGACTATGGGTAATCGCCTCATATTCTATTCTCATTTAGAGGTCATGGGTAATCGCCTCTAGCCTCATCAATTTCATAGTATTTTAACTTAGATTCCTTTTAGGTGAGAAATCCTTTCAACCTAGAATCATTCAATGTGAGAAAGACTTTCACATTCATACATACATAAAGGAAATCATGTGGGAAGAATCCCTTCCACAAAAATCACATAAACAATCAATGACTAATACATAAGCTTCACTCTCAAAGTCATTCTTATCATAATTCATCGCATATGCTTCAATCTTAAAGCAATTCATAATTTACCTTATCGATCCTATAAGAATACATCTAAATCCATAATTTCTCCTTTCATAGCATAAACCCCCCTTTTCATCAATTTCTACTTTGATATATGGGTTAGGCATAGGTACATGGAAATTCATCATAAAATCATATAATCCTCTCAATTCATGCATAATCAATCATGATTCACTCAATTGAATTAATATTCACAAAGATCCATAACTTAGGAGAAAACCCTAACTCAAATTGGGGAATTCTACTTTTCAATTGGGAGAACTTAGGGGCTCCCTAGATAAAAAACTATCATACCTTGCTATCAAAGCCCATAAATGATTGGAGAATGGAGACTTGACCTTGAGCCTTAGCTTCAATCCTTCTTCTTCTTCAAGTTCTAGAGAGAGAAATATTTTGGAGAGAAAGAGCTTTGGTCTTATTTTAGAAATTTAGGAGAATGACTTGAATGGGCAAGTTTTGGGGTTAAAATCACTTATATAGGGGTCTTATACATAGACAAAACGACGTAGTATAAAGATAAAATAATTATAAAAAGACCTAACTAGCCCTAACATTAACTGTCAACTTCCACCCACGACTCATGACTGACGGGCCATGGACAGACCAACGGTCCATCCTGCACAGTTATCAGTAGATACTGAGACTTTGGGTTTGATGTACGGTTCCTTTGACCACGAGCCGTGGACCCATCAACGGTCCATGGGTTCAGTCGTGGTCCCTGCCCTTGACAACTTCTTGGTGGCCTACCCACGAACCCACCTACGGTCTGTGGTCCCATCCACGGGCCGTGGTTGGCATTCGTTGGATGGGACCTTGAAGCTCTAAACATGCTATTGTGTTGTTTCTCAAATCCGAGGTGTTAAACTAAGACTGGCTCGCTTTGAAACTGAAACCAAACTATCTTATTTCTACTACAAACTGAGGCATAATGGGAATGCAACCAATCCATGCCTAGAATGGTATCAAAATCTACCATTTCTAACTCTACAGGATCTGCTGAAGTGACTTTCTGAGAGACTATGACAGGGGACTTTCTGTATACCCGTCTAACTATAATTGGGTCACCAAGTGGAGTAGAGACTGATAAAGGTTTTGAGAGAGTTTCTGAATTGACACCAAAGTTTACTGCTATACACGGAGTTACAAAAGACAGAGTAGCCCCTCGATCTAACAATGCATAAACATCTAAATGGAAGACTCGTAACGTACTACTGATCATATTAAGAGAACCTTCTTGGTCCTGGTGAGCCTGAAGAGCATACAACTTCTTTTGCTGACCTTCACATGTACCAGACGAGGCACCCTGCTGAGTGGGGCGACTTGCTGGCGCTGCTGAAGTAGTAGACTGAGTCTTGTTGCCTCCTTGTCCTTTCCTGGCAGAAGGGCAATCTTTCAACCTATGTCCAAACTACCCACACCCAAAGTACCCTTCCTTGCTTGCAAGACACTCGCCCGGATGGTTCTTACCACACTTTGGAAAAGTTGGGAAAGTCGACTTAGAGCGTGATGCCCTACCTTTCTGATCCTGTCTAAACCTGGGGGATGGAGCACTAGCTGATGAAGGTGCTGGAGCTATAGACCTTTATTGAAACTATGAGCGATTTCCACTGCCCGACTTTTGCTGTAAGTATTCATAATTTCCTATTCTGGTCTTTTTGTTATCCTTAGCCTTTTCCCTAAGCTTATCTCCTTCAACCTACTGAGCATGAGTCATTAGTCTGGAGATATCCATATCCCCTAGAAGCATGGTATTCCTAGACTTGGTCTTCACCAGATTGGATACCCCAAACAAAAATTTACTCATTTGTGCCCTTGGATCGCCAACCATGTGTGAAGCATACCTGGAGAGTTGGGTGAACTTCAGCCCGTACTCTTGGACCGACATTGAACCCTGCTTTAAGTTCATAAACTCTTGTGCCTTAGCTTCTCTCAACTCCCTTGGGATGAACCTGTCCATAAAAGCTCCAGTAAAACAATTCCAAGTCATATGAGCTGCATCCACACCCTTGTTGTATTTCCACTAAGTGAACTAGATATGAGCCACATCCTTCAGTTGGTAGGATGCCAGCTCCACTTTGTCATTTCCAGTCACTTACATCACCTGTAGGATCTTCTTGACTTCATCAATGAATTTTTGTGGGTCCTCACCAACCTGCGACCCTAGAAACTCAGGGGGATTCATTCGAACAAAGTCTCGAACCCTAGCTGCAGCTGATCCACCATTAGTGTTTGCAGTAACTGTAGCCTACTGATTGTTTTGATTGCCTACACTCTGAGCCAAAAGCTAAATTGCATTTCAAAATTCTGCATTTATAACCTCATGGTTCGGGACTTGAGGAGCTACGTTAGCATTGGTGCATTAGCATTTCGTGCGTTAACTCTATGAGGATGCATGATCTGAAATGCATAATGACAGATTAGAAAGGAGAAGTTGAATCATACCTCACACACGATAAGAATATGAAAGAAGGTGAAGTTTTCTTAAAACACTTCGTAGCCTCTCCTCATAGGTGTGGCGCGCTTCACACTCATGAAAGGGACTTTACTTAGTGTGGCTTTCAGACAACCTAGAATTGTTGAACTTAATGCTCTGATACCAAGTTTGTCACTCCCCGAGGTGTCATGACCCAAGGGTACCCCTTATATGTAACAAGGCGTATAAGACCACGAGAGGCCTCAGACAAGCCACTTAACATATCATAACATAAAGTATTAGAAAAGTGCGGGAATTTAAAACTTTTCAATATAATTAAAGTTTTTTTATAAAAATGAGCGAAAGTCTAACATAACTGTCTCAAACCATCTAAACAATATAAATAAAGTCTTAGGACACAGCCCATACAATAGTCCAAGACATAAATGAAAAACATAAAGGAAAGTGGTGATCACATCCTCGAACACAATGAGGACTCACCAAAACTTCACTTTCTTGATTAACAACAAAGCTAGCCACGAGTGTGAGAATCAATCTCGCCAGACCCTACATTTGATAAGAATGTATGTAAGAGTATACGTTAGTACAATCAAGTACTAAATATGATGTCTAGCATAAACAACATAGCATAAGCATTAGTCAATAGAAGACATAAGGGATAATCATAATCAATACATAATAAGCATCATAATGAAAGAGGAATACTCCCTTGAGTAACCTTACTTAAGCTTACTTAACCTTAGCCAAGACTTAGGTCATCCGCCTCTAGTCATGCTTACATCATGGAAGGCATATCTAGCAACACTCCAAGCACGTCAACTTCATATCATAATCACATTAGTCATACTTACTTTTAAAGACATGGGGATTCTCCTCAATGCCTAGTTCATAAAGGCTAATGGGTATTCGCCTCTTGCCTTACTTACTTTTAGATTGCGGGTACTCGCCTCCACAATCTCATCATATGATGCGGGTAATCGCCTCCACATCATTTCACAAGGATCATGGGTACTCACCTCCATGTCCATTCATCATAGTAAGAACGTGGGGACTCACTTCTTGTTCAATTCTAAGGAGTATGGGAAATCACCTCATATCCTTACATAGGGAGGTCAAGGGTAATCGCCTCTAGCCTCATCATTCATTAACATTTTGGTATAGATTCATTTTAGGTGAGCAATCCTTTCAACCTAGAATCATTCATGTGAGTAAACCTTTCACATTTATTCAATCATGCTTATCAATTCATTATGGGAAGTATCCCTTCCACATCATAACATCAATCAATCAACAATTCATAGTCTAGGCTTTACTCTCAAAGCACTATATCTCATGATTATCTTCTATGCTTTACTCTTAAGCATTTAGCATCATATTCATCATATATGGTTCAATCTAAAGCAATTCTAGTCATAAATCATCAATCTTATAAGGAGATATCTAACCCATAGAGTTTCTCTCACATGACATCAAACCCAACATATCAATTCAACCCTAAAATCATAGGATATGCATAGGTACATGTAATTTCATCCTAAATACATGCAATTCTATCAATTCAATCATAAACAATCATAATACACTCAATTGGATCAGCATTCATCATAACCCACAACAATGGAAGAAACCCTAACTAGAATTGGGGAAATTCTTCCTCAATTGTAGAATTCTAGGGGACTCCATGGGAGGAAGGATCCCAGTGATGAAAAACCATCATACCTTAGTCACTAAGCCCACAAAAGCTTGAAGATTAGGAGACTTGATCTTGACCTAGCTTCAATCTTCTTCTTCTAACTTCTAGAGAGAGAATATTTGAGAGGGGATTTGGGTTTTCTTTTGGGATTTGAGAGAATGAGTTAATCAAGTGAGTTTAGGGGTCTAAAATCCTTATATAGGTGGTCTAGGTCTAGGAAAAATTACACCACTTCAATCTAGTTAAAATCGGAAAAGACCCTTAAGTCCCTAAAATAACCATCCAGGCTTGACCCCTCGAGACCACGACTGACGGACCATGGATGGTAGGTCCATCCTGGTCAACCATGGTTTGATTCATAGAGTTTTGGGCCAATCGACGACTTTCCCAACCACGGGCCATGGACCCATCCACGGGGCGTGGGTCCTGGCGTGGTTCACTATCCTAGACAGTGTTCGTGGTGCTCTACCAATGAGACCCACCTATGGGGTGTGAGTCCAACCATGGGGTGTGGTTGGCCCTCTTGGGTGACACCTCGAACTTCCAACAATTTGCCAAACTTTCCTCTTTCGAATTCGATGTGTTACACAAAGCTACGCCCTTGACGTAATACGGGACCTAGGATCACGAGCGACCCCAAGCTAACCCTGAGTCTGGCATATCATAGGAATACTAAAAATAACTATGTAAAACTTAAACTATGTGAAAGATAAATCAATAGATATCTGAAGAGGAAAAAGCCCAACTAGTCTGAATCTAAATATAGCACAGTGTACGAGTATTAGTGAAGACTGAAACAACACTTAACAACTCTCAAGTTGTATCTACTACTATATCTTAAAAGCCTCTAACTTAGTTTAGTTGCTTGGATAGGCCCCCAACTAACTCTAACAAAACTGAAAACTGAAAATAAAGCCTAAAATAGAACTCATGTCTATTGTCCTCGAAATATGAGGACTCACCACTGAAGCTGCTGAATGCGGACCAAAAATCAATTTATGTGTGATTTGGATGCTGAGTACCTGAACTTACATCATGAAATGATGTTGCGCAAAGTATGCATCAGTACTTGGAATGTACTGAGCATGCATGATATAGATATTACGTTGAATAAAGTATATAGGTTGAATAATGCATAACTGAGCAATGATATAATCTGAAACAAGATATAGAAATGTACTAAAGTATAATTGAAAAGAACTGAACTGAATGCAATGAACAAGTACTAATCATGAAAGTAACATAGTGAACTGAATGCTGAAGTATATGTTGAATACCTGGTCAAATGCACTAAGAGTATGACTGTGGGAGCTACTATTAACCGACATAAACCATGTGAGCTAAATGTGGAGTCTGATGTATACGCCTCATCGAGAGGACCCAATATACTTTGCTAGGGGTATAAAGGCATGACATGTGGCGTGATCACTCATACTGATGCCCAACAGAGGGGACTTATAATCCTATGCGGACAGGTAATTTTAGGACTTTGAGGGTATGTTGAACCCTAGTCCAACTCGATGCTCCCAACTGAATATATATGAAGCTAAAATGCACTAAATACTGAATAACTTAAATTACTGTCATGCTAACTGAGAATGTAACATTTATATACTGAGAATGTGACTTTTGAAATTTGGAGCATGATTTTCTATTTAACTAACCTAGCAAGTATAATTGATGAACTAGGAGAATTTATACAAACTAGGGTTCTGAGTTTTATACAAGGAATTATGCAAAGTCTCCAAGAAAACATACTATTTCGACTATGGATTCGATAGTAGCTGAAATCACAACAAATTCCCAAGATTTTACAAACCCTAGGTCTAAACAAGCTATGTAGAATCAAGGAACTAACTGAATTCTAGGGACCTAGTGGATGAAAGGAACCCACTAGTGAAATCCCACAGACATGGTGACGAGTTCTACGGAGAAATTCTTTTGATTTCAGGGTTGAGCCATGAAGAACACCTCTTCTTGTTCTTTGGAAGAAACTGTCGACAATTCTCTTCTTTCTCTTCATAACTATCCCTTTGTGGATTACTATAGGCTTACCAATCAGATTCTAGTCAAAGAAAGATCTAAGTAAAATTACAAGTGCAGTATGAAAGACAATATACATGGATAAGGTCACAACATCCGTGGAACATATTTCTTATGCTAGCATTTTGGTTAAGGTTAATGTTTACCAATCCCTGATGGATAATATTGAAATTGAATCCCTAGGATGTTTCCACCAAAAGGTAGACTATGAATGGAAACCCATATTTTTTCATCATTGTATGAAATTTGGCCATACAGAGGAGAGTTGTTGGGATAAAATAAACTAATGAAAAAAGAACCTTCATTCTAGGAAGCCCTTAGAAAAATATGATGCAATAGAGGTAGAATAATTCAAAACAGAGGAAAAAAATATAAATGGGTGGCTCAAATTAACACAATGGAGGAAATTAACTACATGATCGATATAGTAGGGGAATTAAAGGGAAAAGGAAAGAGTCAGAGTCTCTGCAGAAATATGGTGCATGTGAAGAGTGGGAATCGAGACAAGGGTGAGTAGCGATGTTCACACTAGTAACCATTTTAAATGCTTATTGATAGTCAATGCTTGCTGATAAACATAATGGTGACCCTATTATGGCCAAAAAACCCTCATGATCATATCAACCTAGAATGTCAAGGGCTTGAATCAACCCAAAAAGCAAAAAAAGGTGAGACTCTTTTTTGCAAAAGCATAAGGTTGATGTCTTTGGATATACTAAAACACGAGTACCGAAAAATAAATCAAGCAATGCTTTAAGCTAAAGAGTCTTGTGTTGTTGAAGTTTAGTATTGTCTGAGGACTAGCAATAGTTTCAGTTTGGGATTTTTCATAAGTGGATAATTTATCTACTTATATGGTCTTTGAGGTTACCTTATTATGATTTTTTTAAATAGAAAAAGGTGGTAGTTATGGCATTTTAGCCCCTCCCCCCAAGATAAGTTTTCATGATTTACATGCATCTAGGGTGAAACAAAGTAAAAAGGTGCAAAAATAAATTGGAGATAAGCACACGGTTTGTTGATAAGAACTAACATTGATGTGATGTAGTTGCATGCCAACATGCGGCACCGCATCACCAGTTCACGAACCATAACTCAAGACAAAACGGTTGCTGAAAAGGCCAGTTTTGTGACTAAACAATGCGGCTGCAACTCCAAATGCGAGGCCTCATGTCACCTATCACTCATCTCAAGTTCACGATAGAATCATCGTGATACCCGATGTAGTCAAGTTGTTGCGACTATAACAAAGATGCATCGCTCAGTGCGTACGTGAAATGTAATATATTCAGATTTTTTTTTTGCTATTTTTAGAAACTATAAATACCTAGTTTTAGAATTTTAACATGATTGCGTGAATATTCAATTTTTTTGGTTTTGCTCGAGTCTTGGAGTGTTTTGTGCAAGAATAACATGTTTTGGGATTTCGACCATTGTTGATTATTGAAGTTAATCTTTTGGTTCTTGATTCTTCCTTTTGGTCATTGTATGCATGTTTTTTTATTATTTTCAATTTAGCTTCTACACTTTCCATGGGTAACTAACCTCCTAGCTAGGGTTGTGGAGCCATAAAAAGGAAGTAACAATGAGATACATTTACATAGATAGAAATTCTAGACAATAATTTTTTTTGTGGTTAATTCTTTCGTTTTGTATGTATTTTAAAGAAGGTATGTATTAGAACTTAATTGTATTTTTTTATTATTTGTAAAAAAAAGTTAAGATTAGGAAAAAGAGCAAGGGATTCTTTACCTGCTTTGAAAAGAAGTTAAGCTCAGGAAAAAGAATAGGGGATCTTTTTACTTCTTTTGAAAATAAAGTTATGATTAGGAAAAAAATAGGGTTTTGAGACTCATGTTCCATCTAAGGATTTGAGACATGACGGTGATAATCTACTTGAGACCTAAGTTAAAAGGTGTTAAAGTAATATCTAGTGCCGCGAGAACTTAGAGTGATATCTTCTAGATGGACCGGAAGGACTCTAGTTTTACTTAAGAAAGTTGACAATTTTACACTTACGATTATTTAACTAGAGTGTTGTAAAAATAACTAGATCAACGTTACGACCTAAAATGGCAATCAACAACCTTAAATTTCACTTTCTACAAGCATTTTAAAATAAAAATCATTTGTTCTTGTTACATCTATGAGTAATATTCTTGCCATACTCTTTGTGGGATTTGACCCAACGTAGTTCTATATTTATACAACGATCAATTTATACTTCATCAAGAGGTGTAAATTGAGCATCTCACTATGGACCTTTAAAGTACTATATATATAGATAGTTGAATTTGGCATCATATTTTAAGACTTGTGGAAAAACTCTTGTTCAAATCCTGTTTTAGAATTGGCATAATACATATATTGGACCCTAAACTTGGCTTCAAATTTTAACTTTGACCTCCAACTTTCATAGTGCACAAACAGGCACTTTAACTATCCAACTTTTAAATAAATAAACACGCGAGTCCTACCTGGCAAAACGCGTGATGTGCACTTATTCTGCGTGAGTTAGGAGTAATTTTTGAGGCCCACAACAGTAAAAAAAATGCTGAAATAACAACTCTACCCTTAATTAATCCCTTTTATATATATCTTTATATTTCCAAATCAAAATCTCATTTTTTTCCTCCTCTTTCAAACCAAGATTTTTTCCTCTCTTTAAAACGATTTCTGTTAATATTTAGTGCAAATGGCTTCTAATTTTTTTTTTCATTGTGGAAAAAGAGCTATAATGAAGATTTCTTGGTCTGCAAACAATCCAAAGCTGTAAGAAAATAACGATTTTACACTCATGGTGACAAAAAGATTCTACCTTGTATCAAAGATAAATTTTCAAAAGGGCAAAATTGAGGCATACCTGGACTAAATTGAGGAAGATGAATAGATGAACATCAGATTCAACAGAAATGTTGAACGATGATTCCCTTTGATTCACTAGATTTTGGTTGTTTATCCAAGCTAGGGTTTTGACCTTTTGAGAGACTATTCGGTGAAATGAAAATGTCTTTAATTGGAATTAATTTTTTTTTTTTAGTTCTAAAATCGACGTGTAATATATTTAATTAGTTGGCAGCAATTGAGTGGCTCACTAACACACGTGGGAGCGTTTGCATTTCACGCTCTTTGGCTGCAAAAATTGCGTGTTTATTTATTTAAAAGTTGGATAGTTAAAGTGCATGTTTGTGCACTATGAAAGTTGGAGGTCAAAGTTAAAATTTGAAGCCAAGTTTAGGGTCCAATCTTTTTGTGGGCAAAATTTCAATTTTGTTAAGCACTTTTGGTTCCAATACCAACTATAGAGAACAACTTCTTTTAACATCATCATAGAAACTATATAATTAAACTACTAGTGGGTAACCTATTAATTCTTGTGGAAACAAACTTGAATTTTTCGTATGCATGATTGAAGTAACAATGCAATTGAGAAAAAAAAAGAAACATTCAAAATAAGATGATATACTAATTTACAATGTAAACCACATTAAGTGTCACTCACCCTAATGAATTTTTGATCGCCAGAAATTAAGATTTCCTAAAGACTTAAAAACCAAAGGTAAAGAGAAACTATAGATGAAATGAACAAAAGAAAGAAAATAGAGATCCAAACATATATACTTGTCATATGTATATTTTTACATTATTTGTTTAATTTCCCCTTTTGAGGTAGGAAGAAATATTACTTAATTTTGTTGGTAGGTTTAGGAGGTAGTGTCCCAAAGATGATGTCCCAAAATTTTGAAGTGATTCCATATCCCTTATCTTGAAGTTTGAAATGATGGTCCATATGATACCTCTTGAGTGAATGTGAAATTCCTTTGAATGGTTTTCCATGATGTAAGTAGTAATGTGTGCAATCATAGATGATGTAACCCAACAAACCTCCTCCAAGAAAGGCAGGGGCATATGTGAAAGGCAGTAACAATTTAACTACACTCCATAGCTGCATGCATAGTTAATACATGCATGATGAGTATTTATTTATTTATTAATAAAAAAATAAGAGAGAAGTATTGAAAACACCCCTAAACTCGGGACAAATTATTAGTTTCATCCTCAAACTATTGACAACTTTTAAAACATTCTTTTACTTGACTAACTAAATTTAAATACACTCCCCCCATATACCCTTAAATTCTCGCCAAATTTAGGGGTGTTTTCAATACTTCTTTCAGCTTTTTATTAAGAGTCTCATGCTCCTACGATAGTTTGAGACCGTGTTTCTTTGTCATGTGGAAAATCGGGAGTGTATCTAAGTTTAGTTAGTCAAGTAAAGACGTGTTTTTAAGACTGTCAATATTTCAGTGATAAAACTAATAATTTCTGTCAAGTTTAGGGGTGTTTTCAGTACTTCTCTAAAAAAACAATTAACACCATATATAGGATGAGCTCACTACATTAAAAATGGTCTTTAGCGAACTGCAATAACTTAATTGTCGCTAATACATTTTCTTAGAATCAATTAGCACTCTTTGTTAGTTATTAAGTAGTTGTAGGTTACTTACTGGGAGTAGGAGAATGGCAGTTGCAGCAGGGGGGAAGACAAGTCTTAGTCCATCCATAGGGTGCTTATGGTGACAACCATGAATAAGATAATGAAGTGTATTTGCCCAATATCCACTAGGCTTCATGTGAAATACAAAACGATGTAAAGAGTACTCCAAAAATGTCCATAAAAATATGCCACCAAGTAATGTCAAAAATAGTTCACTAATACCACCACCTCTTTTTAATGATGTCCAAACCAACCAGCCTACTATTGGTAACCACACTGATGGAATTGCCCACCAAACCGTTCGAGTTAAAAGCTCTAAAATATCATTTTCAAAAAATCTTGGACTTCCTTTGCTAATAATTGGCTGATGAACCCACTCCTCATATGAATCTCCAAGATGGCCCACCTAATTCATTCAAAACGCCTTTCAGAAAGAATGTCACATAAAATGGGACGAAGAGAATAGTAATATCTGACCTGGAAAACAAGTGGCTTGTTTAAATCCACTGTGAATCCCTGTGCCACCATCTTGGCACCCTGGACCACAACAAGAACAAACTAATTATGAAAAAACTCAAACATAAAAACAAATATATATGAATGTCCAATCTTGTTAACTCACACCATAACAAATATTTATGTTAAATACAAATAAATGCAGAACAACTAAAAACAAATTATTATTGTTGATATACATGTGAAAAGTTTTTAAAGTTTTATCAACCAAGTTTTAAAATAGAATAAAAAGATTGAGCCAATAATTTGTTTTGACATAACAAAAGTAGAAAAAAATTCTTCAAATTGCATAGATCTAAAAAGAAAGAGAATTAAAAGAAGAACAACCTAATGGCAGTGTTGTTTGATCTCTGAATATTACTTTGGAGAAAATTTCTTATGGGAAAGACAGAAAAATCAAGATAAAATATGAAGGAAACAAAGGGTAAAAATATAGTTAGATATGTCAAGTCTCTAGGAACACATGGGAAATAAGAAAAACACAAAAATGCCTAAGATTTAGGAGAGCCTTACACAGGTAAGCAATTTAGCACAACCTCAAAATATTTAATACTCACAAGTCACAACACCAAAATTTATTTTTTAAAAATTATTTTGTTACATATAATATGTTTAGTTTTCACATGTGATCGACCTCCCAATATAATCCATTTTGTAAATATTATTATTGTGATTGTAATTAATTTATTATATTGATATTAAATTTGTATTGAGACATGAAAACATAATTTAAATTATAAGGTAAAGGAAAAAACAAATACTCCTTTATATATGAACAAAATAACATAACACAATTACTTGTTATAAATTAACAATTACAAAAAGCATTTTGGTAAAGTAGAAGATGACAACTTGAAAGTTGCGATGGAGAAAATTGAAAGTCATCAGCCAAGAGGTTAACAACACAATAGTTTTCCCACTAGATCCGTATCACAATATCAATATTTTTAGTCAATATTTTCTTACTAATCAAACACCAAAAAAATAGTAGCAAAATCACTTATTTTTCAAGAAAACACTTTTTGGGAATTAACATATTCCTTCATATATACCAATGTAACGCCCTGAACTTCTAAGAAAAGCTTAGAACCATCCTTCGTAGGTGTATAGGTATGAACCCAATTATTTTTAAGTTGTACATATATGTGAAAGTCCTTTACTTAGTATAGTAAGTGTATCAGATGTGTTTTAGGGTCGTAAGGTACCTCAAACACCAAACTAAGTTCAAAGCATTTCTATCGGCTAAGTTTTCACTAAGTTCATATAAGAGTCAATTTCAAACAATCATATATTCTTTCCAACGCTACCAAGTTTGCATCAATTGGAGTTCGAAGTAGAAAGTTATGATTGTTTTACTAGAACATGTCTGGAATGGAAAATTCAGCAATGACACCTGTCCATTCGGCGAATCACTGAATACTTTGGCGTATCACGAATTGCATCGCCGAAATAGCCCGAAAACCTTCAGAAACTATAAATTTTGGCGCCACACTTTGGCAATCCGCAGAATATTTTGGTGATGGTGCCTCCAAATCGCTAATTTGGCCAACTGGATTCTTTAAAATATCATTTTCTTCGATTTCTGGTCTTCTAACGTTCCTAGAGGGTTATTATTGTCCTTCTACTCACAATTAACTTCCTTATACGCATAGAAACTCTCAAAGTTTCTTAAGTCTCCTTCTCCCAAAAATCAAGATCTTCAAGAAAGAAATTTCTCCAATTTCGTAAGATCTAAAGGCTCCAAGGTCAAGATTCTCTTCAATAATCCTAAGGTTTTCAATCAAGATTCTTCCCCAAACTTCATCTCAAGAAATACATAGAAGGATTTCTCAAGTTCAAGCTATAAGGTTCAGCCCAAAGCTTTTCTCCAATAATTACTAAGATTCAGGTGTGTAGGACTTCAATGAGGAATTCTTTTCATCCTTGTGTAAAAAAATTCTCAATTTTCATGATTTGATTCCATAATTAGGGTTATTAAACCCACTTTCGAATTCATCATATTTATGACCTGAACGACATGAATTCTTGAATTTCTTATTCATGATTATAGATTCTTGAATATTGCACTTCTTTTTTACACTTAGTAAGGTTTTCCATTGTTATCCTTATTAGTTCTTGACATGTTACTGTTTATGATTCATAAAAATTATATTTTAAAGCATGATTTTAGAGTCTTTATATTATTATGAAAGTTATTTAAGAAACCACAAGATATGCATGTTCTAGAAATTATCTCATGATTTGAAAGACATATTTTAGAAGAGATTTTAGTATATGACTTTAGAAAGAAAGATTGAGCTTTATCTCACACTTTATTCAGACATATAGATAGTTTATCTAAATATGAGCATATCATATGAGCATATTGTTTTGGGGGGATTATTTAACCCCGAGAGGATACATGTTTAGAAAATTCAAGTCCCATAACTACGTGTCACTGTAGGTTTTAAGTATGTCACTTTGATGGTCAACTCCTTTAGCCCTTTGAGGCTCAATTAGTGGATTCATATTAGATAGATAAGTTCTATACCCCGTCAAGGCATAGGGAAGTCCTCCCCAACTAGGAAAGTTAGTGCATTATGAGCTCACAGGGTGTATGTCAATTATAAGAAACTCTTCACTTAACAATTATAATTTTTACATGTATGTATGTAGTCATAGATAAGATGTCAGATAGCTTGATTTTCACATATACATCCTTTTAGATATGATTTTGAAAAACATGGTCTCATATGTACATTTTCTTTCAGACTAGTTTATTTATGATCTTTCATTGTATTCTTCTTCAATTGATATTTACATATAATTGAAAGATTCATTATGGTCCCTCTCACAACTTATAATATAGATATAAATTCAACTATTTGGTTTTGTTCCTACATACTTAGTATTTTCTCCGTAGTGGTCTCATACCTCTTATGCACTACATTTTTCAAGTAATGTAGATATGAGTGATCATTCTCAGGCTTGTGGATGGAGAGTAGCAGTTCATAGTTTAGCACTTGACAAATCCTACTCATTCAGTGTAATGACCCTCCATGTAATTTCCTTTTCATTACGGTATTTT
>JAJOOR010022595.1:0-23454 GCA_036250505.1 Solanum acaule | reverse complement strand
ACTTCTTCTGCTCAATGCTTCTACAAATTTCCTGAACATGAAATTGGAGGAATTTATATATTCTCTAATACTCTTTAATCTTTACACAAAAATTATAAAGCTGGGGAAATTGAAAAGCCAAAGGTTTGATTATTAATTAGCATTATTTGGTAGTGTAGTACGTGGGATGAATCAGTTATTTGAGCATTATTAGAAACTGATATTACGTGGACTTATTGTTAGCATTAATGTTTGTTATTGGCGTTACTGTTACTATTAGTTATCCATAGTATGTTTTGTTAGGTTTTTTAAATTTATTTAATTAATAAATTATGAATTTTAAAATGCAAAAAAAAAGAGAAAAAAATAAATATGAATGCTGGCCATAGAGAGGTGCCACATCACCTTCTCTATATTCAACTTTATATTTATATATAGATTACTCATCACTTCAAACATCGAAGATTAATTGTTATAGACCAATGTAATATAAAAGAAAAACAGGAAAAGCAAAAAATGTTATTAGTAGATTCTTAAGAAGATGTAAGTGCTAGAGTTAAGAATAGTTCTTGTTATTTAAATACTGCGTGGTTGGCTTTTTTCTAGGGATAAGATAAGATTAATTTCTTTTCTTTTAAAATTTAAATTTTAAATTAGTTAGCCAAATTTTAAAAACTTACGTTTGTGTATTAATTTAGATAATTACCATTTTTTAAAAATGAATTCAAAAAGGAGACTTCAGAAGTAGTTAAATTATTATTTATTTTTTAAAAAAAAAATTATTGAGTCCTAAACGTCTTTATTAATTGTTTGATTTTATTTTATTTTTAAATTAATTTGTGGAACCGTTATCTTTCAGTTTTTGGCTTTCTGTTTGTAATTGTTCATTTTCTTATTTACCAATTCGGAATTTAAATTAATTTTTAATTATAAAACTGCTTTTAAATCTTTTTTAAAAAAATTCTAAATTTTTTATATTTAAATATTAAAAATTCTTTTTTTGTGTTGCTGACATGTGTCATTAATTTAAAATCATTTTATCAATTAAATAATAATTTATTATTTAATCCTATTACATATAATTAATTTTAATTATTTAATATTTTCATTTTTTGTGGTGCTGACACGTGTAACTTTAACTTCTCCTATTATATATAGATAGATTTATGTATTTTTAGAATCAAATCAAACTCATTAATCTTTATTTATTTATTTATTTATTTATTTATGTATTTTTTTAGAAGGAGGGGCTCAAGTTAATATCTTAGATAAAGAGAAGGATTGTAAAATAAATAATCTACAGACACCAAGTGTTTAGGCTAAACTGAGAAAAAAGTATAACCACATACATATATCAGGGGCAGTTATTCAACCCTAAAATTATTCAATGTTAATATATATAAATATAAATAATTATATACTTTTTATTAATCTTAATTGAAAATTTCATAATAGCTTGATGTCAATTTTTATCAATCATTATGCAAATATTTTTTAAAAATTATTATTTTCTTAAAATACGGTTGATGTAATTTAAATTAAAAGTACGTTGTAAGCATATAAATTTGCAGGTACTTTCTTTTTCTTAATTTGTCTAATTTACTTCAATTCAAATCAAATTCAAATTTTAAAATTGTTGTAAGAATGTCTTCAATTCTTTGGAGTGTCTTTTAGACATTTCAAACTCAAACTAATTAGATTATCAAATAATTAAATTTAAAAAGACATTGTCTTTAACTTAGAATGTCTTCTAAAGTGTAACAAGCACTACAATGTGAATGATTTATAGCACTACAATGTGGATGATTTATACCTATCTTTGTAATTAAAAATAATACGAAATATTATAAGAGTTAAAATGATGCTCTAATTAGTATACTCAATCAGGTGAAGTCTCAATTTCATTTTTAAGTACTTCTACTATTTCTAAAATATTTTGATGGTTTATATAACAATTTATTTAATTGAAAACATTTTAAAATTATAATCAATAAGAACTTATCTAAGATATAAGCATTTGTGGTGTTATATAACGTATACTAAATTATATATATATATATATCTATTCGTGTCTTACGAATTATTACAAGAAATATTATATTGACAAATAAAATAATTTAATTAACATATATTTTAAAATTTTATGAGAATAAAATATTAAATAAATATATAATCTTTTTTAAAGAAAAAGATAAGTTTTAGCAGCATTCAAAAACTTGTTCCAAACAATAAAAAATATATTAATATAAAATATGCTTTAAAACAATTCGAACAAAAACACTAGGAGATGTAGACCTTTATTTATTCAGTGTTAACAAGTGCAGGTTGGAGAGGAAGAGATAATAACCATCAATGAAGCAGATAGATTCTTTGTTAAGATTTGTATGTTTTCCGCCTCTATCCACATTTCTTTTAGAAAGTCAAACTAAAATACAAGAAAACGGTATATCATAATTTTTCCTGTTAAAAAACAAGTGAACATATAACAACATTAGGTATACGTCTTATGTAATATTGATTCTCTGATATATTGAAAATATTGATACAAATCTTTAGAAAAAGAAAGTAGAGAGATTTAGGGATAAAATAAGGGAAAAGTTAATTGAATAAAATTTCTAAAGAGAGAGAATATAAAATTTTAAAAGAAGATTTTTTCAATTATGAGATAATTTTTTTCTTAACTTAAATTATTTTATATCATTTAATGTTTTAACTTGTGTCACGACCCAGACCGTCGTGATTGGCACCCACACTAACCCTCCGGTGGGAGAACCATTACTACAACCTAAACTAAGGCATTTAAAGATACGGAAGCAGGTTTAAATGACTATAAAAATGAAGTCCCCATAAACTCCAAGGTTTTAACAAACAACTAACCAAACTAATGCGGAAGAACAACCCCTAGAATCTGAAAGTCAATGTACCAAAACTCTACTAACGACAAGTCTAAGAACAAGGGGTACAACCCCGAAACTAAACAACACCTTAAACAAATAGTTTGAGTCCGAAAAGAGTGGACCTAAACAAGAAAGATTCATGGAAGCCTGAAAGAACTGGTTCACCCTTGAATTCGATCAAGCTCAATAGTCACCTAGCTGAGGTCTATCAATAGCCGGCTAAAGATGCTCTGTACTCAACAAAGAAAGAGCAAGTGCAGTATCAGTACACAACCACAGTGTACTAGTAGGATCACACGGCTATCCCACTAAGTGCAATATACATAAGTCATTAAAACAATATAATAGCATGCATACACCAAATATATACACAATATCGATATTATTTACAAATAACGAACAATTTCACATTTATCAAGATATACAGTTATGTCAAATCAATGGTCCTCTCATGGAACCCACACCCAAACTGTTAGCATATCAAATCATGGTACCCGATCCAACGTTTATGCCAAAACATGGCAACCATCCCATATTTATGCCAGAACGTGGCAACTGATCCAATATTTGTGCCGGAACGTGGCAACCGATCCAAGTTAGTGTGTCGGAACGTAACACTCGGTCCATTCAACAAGCCACAATGACAATCACAAAGTACATTCTCATAATCATACAATCAAATCATGATTCAAGGCATTCATCATTCATATATCCTCATTCACAAGTAGTGTGATCAATAGTGCAACATTCGTATACATACACGTATTATAATGAAGCAAGAACAAACATATATCACATGATCATGAAATCACAATCATCACCTACCTCGAATCTAAGTTTGAATCCCCTAAGGCACTTGAATCTTCCTTTCCAGATTCTTCTCGCTTGTTCGTGGTCTAAAAATATACAATTAACACAAGGATCAACAATCAAAGGTCTAATTATCCCGATTATAACAAACCCAATAACCCTAGACCAAACCCAAGATCCTAATACCCAATTTAGGGCTTTTTCCACCATTAGTTTCCAAATCAAACCTTTCCCCCAACGATAATTACCCATTAGATTACGTTTTACGGATCGAAAAATGGATCCGGAGAGTTAAAACCATACCTTTAGCCTCAAGAATGGTGGAAAACTGTCAAGAAAACCCCTGGGGTCGTTCCTTAGCTCTCAAAGTTGAAAAGTGCAGAATAAACGTTTTTGAGGTTTTATTTGCGACTTAAGTCGCGTCTGTTCCGCTACGGTGGGACCCATCCCGCTACAGCGGCACCGCCAGAGCGACCAAAACCTCCGCCAAAGCGGCTTGCACAAAACAGTGAGCTATTTTAATAATTCCAAGACCCCCATTTCACAACACACTTTTAAACAACGACGCTCATAAAATATCGTTCACGCTAAGATCGATTTCGAGAGTTCTATTTACCCGAACTCCATTCCGTAAAGTCGTACGGATTCCTTAACGGCTTATCTAACTACTTATGTAATCAAAATCATAAATAGATCACCTGATTGTTACCATATTTCCCTATACCTCACTGACTCCGATTTCATCCAAATCTGGACTAGGCTAGGAAATCTAAAGTTACTACTCAAAAGTTTTCTGGTCCCAATTCTTTCTCCATTGGCTTTTCTATAACGACGGGAACATGTCGTTACAATAGATACCAATTTACCCATCACTCGTCCCCGAGTGACAAACTAGGAGAAAAGGGCTAAAACAAGAATATAGTAGTATCTGAATCGTCGAATAACTGGGGATACTTGTCCCACATACTTTTCTGTCAACTCTGGGCTGCTAGAAGCTTAGATTGGATACTTTTCCCCTTACCCTAAACATCTTTCACCAAATCAACTCTTTTGAACACCTACACATCCTCCCATACAATGCCTCAATGAAGTCATCTCAATACTCGAGTGCTAAATATTGTTGTATGTAAACTTAACTACAACAAAAGTGATTCCCAACAACCACCAAAGTTGATCGTACACACGTCTACAACATGTTATCAAGGACCTTGACGCAATCATCCGGACGAATCCTTTAGCACTTAAGCATGATAAAATTCCGAGTCAATACTCGCTACAAATAGAAGTGAACCTGAATCAACCAACACACACTCATAATACCCAAATAATCATAGTTCTTAACAATATCTCCATCCCACAACATAAATTCTCATGAGCTTAAGTTATAACAAATTTTATCTTTAGAAATCAGATACTGATCGAGGGATATGTCCAAGCATACAACCCCTCCAACAACACTATCGAAATGCTAAATTTAGTAATTGTAGATTACCTCTTAAAAATAGTAGAATTGGATTCAATGATCCCCACATTCAACCACACATAATCGATACATGACCTCTACGACAAGATGAACTATTAGATTGTCGGACAACAATAAATACTCATGGTAGCTCTTCTATAAATTCTCATAAGCAAGGTGGTACATGTAGAACCACTAAAATACTTTAACAACTCCAAGACAACACCAATTATGTCATTCGAAATAACCAAATATTCCCAATCTTCCCACTCAACTAAGAGAAAAACGCAGGATTTGGTATCCCTAATCCACCATTAGGGATCCACCCACAAAAGTGAAAACACACGAGAGCATAGTTAGTGAATCATACTCAAATACTAACAACCATCATAAGCACTCCGACCATTTACCTTATTATAAACCAACACTTTTTAAATGAAACCTTTCTTAGGTACTTAACAATCAATAGTAATAAACTCTACGACTCAACCCAAGTGTAAGTGCTTTCAAAGGTTCAATACCTGATACAATTGATCATTTCTCACCTTGACAATATATATTACCTCAAATGTAGACTTACAATGAAAAATCTGAATTGTAAATTCAACTGTATAACACAATTCCCTTATCTATCAACATTAGCTTGTACCTTGAAGATTCTTATGAATTCATGGATCTTTGATTATCATTGATCGCATCTCCATCGATCTTACAATATCATTTGCTAAAAGTTCCATCGTACTCATTACTAAACTCAAAAATAAAACCAAAGTACTTATCATCACACTCGAGCTAACGTATGTACACTCATTTCTTAAGTCTTTTCCAATAGTTTTTAACCAAATCTAACGGACTTGTGACACTATTACCATAACCATAATAAAACGAATGAAATCACACGTGTCTGAATCCAATTATCTACCCCTATGAAGATATCTCTTTAGCCTTTGCAATCAATACAATATTCTTACTCTCGCTGCTTTCTAAAGGTTGCACTACATCCCACTATTTTTCTTCATTATGACTCTAGCTCTTTAATTTCTATTCGAATGGTGTCCCACCATCTCTTAAAGCTTGCCATACAACCATGTTACTAACCAAATATTAGAAAACTACAACCTTAGGTACTCGCAAGTCGTAATACTATACAAAATTCGCTTAACCAAGAATCTTATTATATAGTTGCATCCCGTCACAATCCATCACGACTCTTATTACCATTACGCTTCGTCATCCTTGACTATCACTATGAAGTCAACCTTTCCATCAACACGACACCTCAAACTCAGGTATACTCATCAAATTCAGAGGACTAACCCAATTTATACGCACTTTCTTACTAAAATCTTCAATTTCCTTCACCCAAGTATACTCAATCGATCTTTCTTTATCCATAAGCTTGTCATTCCGGTATTAATTCACTGCCTTATGGATTAAGATAAAATCATCAATTCTCATACTATCCTCTTTCTTCCTAACAAACAAGACAAGAGCACCCCACTTGGAAACACTAGGACGGATGAACCACTAAAACATTTTAGGCCTTTTGCCACCCTAGAAAAGTGTGGCCTAAATTGTGAAAAAGCATAGTCATTGATCTAAAGCCACACTTTTCTAGGAGTGGCCAAATCCAACGTAACATTTGCCCTAAGGCCACACTTTTCAAGTGTTGCTTTAGAAGCCACACTTTAGAAGTGTGGCCTTAGGGCAACAAGGGCCACACTTGTAACACATTATATGACAACACTTTTAATGGCCTCAAACGGCACTTTTCAAGTGTTGCATTTCTACCTTATAGGCCACATTTGAAAAGTGTGGTCGCTATCATCTACTCTAAGACAACATTTATCAAATGTAGCCACAATTCTATATTAAAAAATTTACAATTCTATTTTGCATATATTCAGTAGTCGAAATATATACTACTTTTCTATTAAGATGATGGCAAAAATTAAACTATCTAAATATGAACTCAAATTTATAATAAAAATTTTCGGACTAAAAATATTAATTCAAATGTATAGATTTATAGTAAAATTCAAAAAACAACTTAATTTTATCTTGTACAACACATACTAATAAAACAATGTTTCAAGATGTGCACTACCAATGAATTGCAAAAGAATTAATCACAAATTTAAACAACATCATTGTTCAACAAGTCTTCATCATTCAGTCCGATAGATCGATAGAATTTGAGGCCACCATTTCAAATTGGATCTCCCACATTTTCCTACACATTCATAATAAAATTAAAAATTAAAGGAATCTAACATATAGTACATATTCTTATAGTATTATAATAATTAGGTTGATATTCCTGTACAAGTTTTACGAAGATTGCCTATACAGGATATGAGAGATTGAGAATAATGACCAAACAAGGGATAAAACAATGCAAGAAATTCTACCATGATTATATTTCCGAATACTTCAAACCAAACAACCCTTAAAGGATTCAACTGACTTGTCATTTTATTTTCTAAAAAATGACAAATTGGAGATTAAAGGGGTGACAGCCTCGAGTTATTAAATGGGAAATAATGTCATTCTACCAGGAACTCTACAATGAAACAGAGGAATGGAGACCTAAGTTCCATTTTGCTGGATGTCCCTGCATCAGTGAGACAGAGAAACAATCATTACAGAGGTCTTTTGAAGACGAACAGGCTTGTACAGGAGTTAAATTATATGCCTCGGATATTATAGAACTCCTGTATTAGGAAGTAGAAGAAAGCTAACTTTATGTTCCCTTTAAATTGTACATATGGTTTTAGCACAACCTTTGTGCTACACATTTATGATTTTTTTTACCATTCTCAAGAAATTTCCTCAAAAAAGAATTCATACTCAACCTCCACATCCACCCTCACGCCCATAAGCCTTGAGAAAATACAAATAGAGACCAATCTAATGGACATGCCAAACCAACATCATATCCACCCTCGCACCCATGAGCCTTGAGAAAATAAAAATAAATACCAATTTAACTGACACTCCGAACCAACATCTTGGAATAAAAAAATGTACGAGTGAATCAACAATTTATACCAGCAAAGTATCAGATTTTGCTAGGTGCTCAATGTCAAATCAACTACTTCCATATTCAGCCACTCGAGGCCCTACTTCAAGGCTTGACACTAGATGACTAAGATGAGTACTGAAGAAAATGTTGGCAAACAGTGGCAACCTACCTTAAAATGAGCCGCCGTAAAAATGGAACTACAAGAGTTTGAGCCCAAACATGATTAAGATTATCTGATGCTGCTAATAACAAACCCCACTCGTTTAATGATGAATAAAGTAGTTTGTCAGCCTTATCATACATATCCTGAAAGCAAGAATCCATGTGTGAGCAAACCAAGGACATAAAAAACAGGTAAGATGCAGTTGGGGTTAAGATAGCACACCATGTCAATATCAGAACACGTGAAATCAAACATCAAAATGAAAGCCAAGGACATAAAAAACAGGTAAGATGCAGTTGGGGTTAAGATAGCACACCATGTCAATATCAGAACACGTGAAATCAAACATCAAATTGAAAGCCTGTAAAGCAATTGTAAGAAAACTGATCTGATACTCTATTTACTAATATTAACTAAAGTATTTACACTAATGAAGGGAAAAAAGGTTAAACTGAACCCTCAAACAGAACAATATCTTGAAATTTTGCGAAAGTACAGTTAGGGAGTGATTACAGGATTCAGCCGAATTTGATCAGCTGGAGATGTCCCGAGATTGCTGCATACCTGAAAAGTTGTAAGGAAATGCCAATAATCAACACATATCAACCATAAGAGTGGTCTTATCACCACGATCCAGATAGCTGGACCAAATTTAACAAAAAGATCCCCAAACATACAACCTATTATTTTAAAATATATATACATCCTAATTGATCTATCTTTAAAAGGTCTGCCTACATACACTCCAGCCTCCCCGGACCCCACTTGTGGGACTGTACTGTGAATGTTGTTCTAGTTGTATCTTCTTCACCATTGTTTAGCTCACATAAAGTTAAATGAAATTGATGCAGAATGTAAACAGTGCAACACCAAAATAATTTTAGGTGCATATGTAATCAAGTCAAAGAGGTAAATAAAAAAATCCTAAGATGAATATCAGAGATTTTCATTGACTATTTGTTTGTAAGGAAATTGGCAATAAAACCCAATTACTAACACAAGTATGGCATCCTCAACTGTAGCTGTGATGGGTCCGATAATTGGGACAGTTCCTGCTTCCCACAGTGACCTGAGAAAAGAACAGAGATGGACAAAATTATACACATATCTACCCTTGCAACAGTGTATGGGAGTTCATTCTAATATCATTGACAATGGAAAAAATGAAACATATCACAAAATAAAATGAACTTAATATTATTTGTTTTAGCATCTAGCTTCTTGGACATGACTATATGAAACATCACTTTCCATGTTCATGAATATAAAAAAACGTTTAGTTTGCTTCTGTGCGCACTCAAACAACATTCACGAGACATGAAGTACATTGGTATTTTCTTGTTTTTGGATTCTGTAATGAAAGAATAGAAAGCCAAAAACCTTTCTTTTTTTACCGATATCTTAAATTTGAATTATTTATGAATCTGCAAGATGTAAGTAGTGCATGTACTCGGTGTCTCCTTCGTTGTCGTATCACGGTATGGATTATGTAAATAGTGTGTGTGTAGAAAGCGTATGGGGCTCTTATTTGATTACATTTCTAAGCAATGTGCAGAATAGAGTTATAAACTACTGCAGTAAAGGCTTCACTTCTCTACAAAGCTACCTTATTTCTCATACCATGAAGTGCCTGGGAAATAATGCTTTTGAGTTTAACTATGGCCAAGAAAAAATATACTTGATTTCATCATGCCTTACACATAATTTTAGGTTTATAATGATTGTTTCACCTATCCACTAGAAAAATGAGAAATGCCCTTTACAGATATTGAAGAGTACATGTTAAACATAGACTTTTAGAATCCAGAAAATATGGATAACTATAGAAAAGAACAATTTTTAGGCAAGAGCACAGAGGCAAGTTGTATGAGGCAGAAGATCATAACTTTAACAGCAGACGAAAAGTTTTCCGGAAGGGAACAATATAATTCATAAGCATTAAGGTATAGATGCACATTGACCTGCCATTCATGAACTAAACCTATCATATCTGTCCGTCCAAATGTTGTTTTCAAGCCCACAACCCCGCAAAGAGAAGCATTAGCTATTACAAACAATAAATCATCTTTGTAAGTACTCTGGATATATATTACAAACAATAAATCATCAATTAGATATTTAGATATAAGATGAGGAGAGTAATTAATTTCAACTTATAAGAGAAAAGACACTGAAACATATAGAAGAACAAGCTGGAAACGGGTAAAAGAAGGTGTAATAAGATTTCCTAAATGGACTACTTATACATATGATCTTGGTACTTTTCACATTTAACAACAATTGCAGTCCCTAAAAGTAGTGTTCAACAACATTTGAACTCAACATAAACATTAATTACACACATATCCACTTACCCAGTACTTCAAGTTCAACACAAAAACCCAATTCCCCTTCTCAAGTATTTTCCACCACAAGAACTTCATAAAAAAGACCTAAAACATTGCACACCAGAATTCAAGAAATAAAGCAACCACATAACAAAACCGAAATCATCATCTTTGGCTCTTAACAAGAACACCAAAATGAAGACTAAACACTAAAAATAACTGCACAAAAATCACAATGCAAGACACTAAAACAATGTAAACTGTAACAAGGGTTAGCTCTAAAAGAAAGAGGAAAACGAGGAAAATACCCAATCCATTAGCTTTTTCCTCCAAATGAGGCCGTTTAGGTACAGACCCATCAACATTAGCAGCATCTTCCTCAATTGTTCCGTCAAGTTTCTGCACAGAATCGGACACCATTTCGGGATTCAGGTCCGACCCGACTTCAGTGTGTGGTTCAGGCGCGTTCAGCTCCAAAATAGCAAAAATTTCAGATTTTTCTTAAAATTTGTGAGAAGATGTCAAAAACCCTACCTGAGACAGACTCTAATAAGATTATGGTGGCATTGTTACTTCGTTGAAGTGCTGAAGCGAGATAGGTAACATCTTCCTTGACAATCTAATGCCCAAAATTGAACGATGAGTTCGGGAGGAGGGATATCTCATAACTTTAAGAACCGATGAGGGTAGATTTTAGAGAGAATATTTCTTCGCCCTTTCACTGGTGAGTTGTGGGGGTAATTCCCCTAAAAGCAATATGGAGGGAAAAATTATTTAGCTGAAATATTTTTGAGATTATTTAACCTAACACTTATAAAGTGTTGCCAATATTATTATAAATTCACCACGCTTAAAAGCGTAGCTATACATATAATTAAGTGTTAGTGAGGTTGGGGTACCCCTCTCTCAAAAGGGCTACATTGAAAGAAGGTACAGGTTGGTGATAGGGGAGCTGATTGATGAGTGTCAAAGATAGACGTGTCACGCCGCATGAAGAAAGCTGTCAAGCATTGAATGAAGGGAGGGAGTCTCGGGCGAGGTTGTCGGTTAATTATTCTATGATTAGGCAACACTTATAAAGTGTAATATATATTATTTAATGGCACATTTTTTTAGTGTTGTCTTATTTTCTGTAGTCAAAAGCTTTAAACAAAGGCTACACTTTAAAAGTGTGCCCTTATATATTTTGGCAATATTTATTAAGTGTGCTCTAGAATCGGTGTGGCCTTAGGCCAAATTTGTTGTAGTAAACCCTTTATCAAGAAGCTCTTGGATATGAGCCTTAAGCTCTCTTAATTCTGCTGGAGTCATACGATATGAAGGGATGGAAATGGGGCGAGTGTCAGTTTCCAAGTCAATGTAGAAATCTATATCTCTATATGGAGGCATACCAGGAAAAATCCGTAGGTAACACTTCCTTCAACTGAGACACCACAGAAACAGACTCAATAGAGGGAGACTCAACCTCAACATCCCAAACATGAGCCAAATAAGCCAAACAACTCTGCCCTACCAGTTTCCTCGCCCGAATGGAGGATATGATCTTAGCTAGCTTAGGCTTGTACACCCCTTCCCACTCTAATCTTTCCCTACCAGGGATATCTAGAGTTACTGACTTGGTATTACAATTAAGCCCGGTATAATAGGGGGACAACCAAGTCATGCCTAAGATTATATCAAGTCAGTCATATCTAGCATAACCAAATCAACCCAAATCTAAAAATCCATAAACACAACAAGACAACAAGATATACATGGGTGATTATGACTGACTCTTCAACTGGGGTAGAGACATGGATGGGGGCATCAAGTATATCACAAAGCACATCAAATCCCAAGGCAATTGAACTGACACATACAAATAAGTAGAACCCGGATCAAACAAAACAATAGCCATCCGGGCACATATAAGAGTAGCTCTTGTGACCACTACATCACACCCTCAAACTCGATCTTACCCGAAAAAACATAAAACTGAGCCATGTCCTCTTGACGGGCAACCTCTTTGCCTGGCTGCACTACTCCTCTACCTGCATTACCATTTCCTCGGCCTCCACGGTCTCGCTGATTTCCTCCTCTTATGCCCAGGTTCTCCACAATTTTAACACACTTTATAACTTATATTCGATTGTTGAACATTGAATTAGATCGCGGGGTTAGTTCGGGTACGATTCGGGGTCCATAATTGTGTCTAGGGGAAAACATGTGAGACAGGGTTGAGATTTTGTCTCATCATGTCCCGCTTTGGTGGGAGAAATCCCGCACTGGCGATCTCACCGTGGCGGGGAAAATCCTGCCCCAGCGGCCCTGACGGAAACAGAACCCTTGCCAACAATTTATGGGGTTCCTCTCTTTTTTATATTTCCCCTAGATTTCTCGGCTATTAATAGGCATTAAAGAAAATCCCTTTAGCTAGGACAATCATTGTCTACTCCACAGTCAACCCAACGAAGTACGCACTTTAGAATCCTTTTACATCGTTTCAACACTACCACACACATATTCGCAGGATATACCCAAACTCTCACACGGTTATCAGTTGGTCGCATCGCACGTCCAGATTTCTCGCTTATGAACCATATCGTAATTTATCTAGACCCTTGCACGTAATCTCGTGATGACTTTCTTTTCACAACAAGTTTCACGACACTCAAGCAGTTACAACTTACAAATAAGACCAAATTCTTTAATAAGTTTGTTCCATAGATGACCGTTACTGATCATATATGCCTTATACGACCCCTAAGGCCAGATACCAATTGGAATCTTCTCAGTTCCAATTAACTTGCTTGTGTCCTTCAGCCGAGACTACGATGTCTAGTTCACTTCGTTGAGATACCAATTGGACTCAACTCATACCACAAGCGACAATAGTAGCTAGCGATCCCCACAAAACTGCTAATTTCAATCATAGAACTTGGTTGAACCAATTCTCATCCGCCTCACACTACAAGAAAAATGTGAATTACATGGGGATTAGTATGAAAATTTGCAGGAAAATAAGTTTCCTACGAATTTTCATACTAATCCCCAAGAAAATCCCATGTAATTCATACTTTTCTTGTAGTGTCAATCTTTAATTTATGGTAACCAAACATTATATCAATTTTAGAGAAAACCGATGCACCTTGCAATTAGTCAAAAAGGTCATCTATCTGAGGCAATGAATACTTGTTCTGAATTGTGGCCCTATTCAACTGTCGGTAGTCTATACACATCCTCTCTTGTTAGTGATGGTATAACTACTTTTGTTGCTCTAGTCCGGACCATAGAGTGAAGGATGAAAAATACCAATTTGTATCACCAGATACCAATTGGATTAAGTCATAGAACGAAGGAGTAGAAAGAAGTGAGTTTTTTTTTTCTAAAGTCCTATAGCCTCTCGAAGAAAAGTACGGACGTCATTGTACCGTTCCGCAAGACTCTACTAGACTCGTTTTGGTACAATGAGATCAATGAACCTAGGACTCTGATACCAACTTTGTCACGACCCAGACCGTCGTGATTAACACCTATACTAACCCTTCGGTGGGAGAACCATTACTACAACCTAAACTAACAAATTTTATGAAAACTAAGACATTTAAAGATACGAAAGCAGGTTTAAATGACTATAAAGATGAACTCCCCATAAACTCCAAGGTTTTAACAAACAACTAACCAAACTAATGCGGAAGAACAACCCCTAGAACCTGAAAGTCAATGTAACAAAACTCTACTAACGACAAGTCTAAGAACAAGAGGTACAACCCCGAAACTAAACAACACCTTAAACAAATAGTCTGAATCCAAAAAGAGTGGACTTAAGAAAGATCCATGGAAGCCTGAAAGAACTGGCTCACCCTTGAATTCGGTCACGCTCATTAGTCACCTAGCTGAGGTTTATCAATAGCCGCCTGAAGATGCCCTGTACTAACCAAAGAAAGAGCAAGTGCAGTATCAGTACACAACCACAGTGTACTGGTAGGATCACACGACTATCCCACTAAGTGCAATATACATAAGTCATTACAACAATATAATAACATGCATACACCGAATATATACACAATATCGATATCATTTATGAACAACGAACAATTTCATATGGAGCCCACACCCAAACTGTTAGCATACCGGAACGTGGTACCCAATCCAATGGTTATGCTGGAACGTGGCAACCGATTCCATATTTATGCCGGAACGTGGCAACCGATCCAAGTTAGTGTGTCGGAATGCAACACCCGATCTATTCAACAAGCCACAATCACAATCACAAAGTACATTCTCATAATTATACAATCAAGTCATGATTCATGGCATTCATCATTTATATATCCTCATTCACAAGTAGTGTGATCAATAGTGCAACATTCGCATACATACACGTATTATAATGAAACAAGAACAAACATATATCACACGATCATGAAATCACAACCATCACCTACCTTGAATCCAAGCTTGAATCCCCTAAGGAACTTGAATCTTCCTTTCCGGATTCTTCTCGCTTGTTCGTGGTCTAAAAATATACAATTAACGCAATGATCAACAATCAAAGGTCTAATTATCTGGATTATAACAAACCCAATAACCCTAGACCAAACGTAAGATCCTAATACCCAATTTAGGGTTTTTTCCACCATTAGTTTCTAAATTAAACCTTTCCCCCATCGATAATTACCTATTAGATTACGTTCTACGGATCGAAAAATGGAGTCGGGGAGTTAAAACCATACCTTTAGCCTCAAGAATGGTGGAAAACTGTCAAGAAAACCCCTGGGGTCATTTTTTCGCTCTCAAAGTCGAAAAGTGCAGAATTAAACATTTTTGGGGTTTTATTTCCGACTTAAGTTGCATCTGTTCCGCTACAGCGGCATTGCCAGAGCGACCAAAACCTTCGCCAAAGTGGCTTGCATGAAACAGTGAGCTATTTTAATAATTCCAAGACCCCCATTTCACAACACACCTTTAACCAATGATGCTCAGAAAATATCATTACGCTAAGATCCATTCCGGGAGTTCTACTTACCCGAATTCCATTCCGTAAAGTCGTACGAATTCCTTAACAACTTATCTAACTACTCATGCATTCAAAATCATAAATAGATCACCCGATTGTTACCATATTTCCCTAGACCTCACTGACTCCGATTTCGTCCAAATCTGGACGAGGCTAGGAAATCCAAAGTTACTACTCAAAAGTTTTTTGGCCCCAATTCTTTCCCCATTGGCTTTTCTATTACGACGGGAACATGTCGTTAAAACTTGCCATACATTAGAGATATTTTACAGGCATTTTTAAGGACCTTCAGTAAAAAGAAAAAAAAAAGAGATATTTGTAATCGAAGACTTACATTAATCCAATTATATCCAAAGTACTGATTACCCAAGCCCATGGAGGAATCTGGATCACTTTGGAGTTGTTTCTTTTTTCATTTTACGTATCGACACAGTTTCAATTGGACATCCTTCTTTATTTTACCAATATTCCTCCGCCCTGAAACCATCCAGTTTGTTTCCCCTTTTTTACTCCATAACTTTTATTTTTTGTCTTTCAAGCTTCTTCGTGATCGTTATCTATTTTTGCATATCACATTAAACAAAATGAATATACCTTAATTCAAAACTTATATATACTTCACAAGTAAAACTATACCTATAACAAAATGTATACCTTAATTCTTTCTGAGCCCAGTAATGAATGCAGAAGAGTTGGTTGCTTGTAGATGTCCACACAGTCATATAAGTCTCCATGAATAGTCTAAAAGAAAACAATTGCATTGGACGAAGACCTTCAAAGAGAAATGAAAGGAAAATTTTGTACGAAGAAAAAAATTCACAGTTGACTATGTTCATATTTTTGTAAATTTGAAATGTCCAAACATATATAAATTATACCTCAATCGTAAAGTTCGATCTTGCGACATATTTGTAGCTCTCGACCACATTTGAAAGAATTATAATCGGAACTAAAAGAGAGAGGTGAATTGCCATTGGAAACAATGATTTATTGTTTCTTGATTTTTGTAAGTGGTTCAAAAAAATATTCTAAATGATCTTGTCCAGGCCCGTCTCAACAAGTTTGGGGGCCTAAAGCCAAATTTCATTGAGAGGCCTTATTTTTTTTAAGAGTTATTGTATATAAATTGAATAGCTATAACATACTTAATGTAACCTACAATTTAAGTTTGAGAAGGTAGAATGTAGGTAGACCTTACGAAGTAAGAATGCAAACAATGAAATTTTCAATGAAAAAAATATAATATAAAGTTAGAATAATAAAACTTGACTCAAAACATTATAAAGTTTATATAATGATATTGAAATAGTTGCGCTAGATTTGATAAGTTAATATAATAATATTAAAATAGTATTGATATGTTGTAGTGCTTGAAATTAAAAGAAAACACTAAAAAAATTTGATCTTTTTATGAACACACAACAATATATTTTGCATAATGCAAAATGTTTTACTGTTTGGTAGACTTTAGAATGAATAATAATGAGAGAATAAAAATGAAAAAATGAATTAAAAAAGGTAAATGTAAGGATAATAATGTGGGTTTATGATAATCGTCAAGATATAAATAAGTCAACAAAATAAGTAGCCATGTAAGAAAATATATTAATAATTAACTACACATTATTCTATTTCTCAATTATTTTAACAACATCCACATTAAATAAAGTAAACAATTACTATTTTTTTTTCTATCCAAAAAATCTTTTCAAATTTATCAAAACATGATATATATATATCTTTAAAAAAAATTGGGGGCCCTAAAATATATGGAGCCCCAAACGGTTGCTTTAGTGGCCTTATGGTTGAGATGACCCTGATCTTGTCTTTAAATTATGAGTACAAGATTTTGACTAATTAATCTTAGTAAGTGGTTAATAAATATTCTAAATGATCTAATCTTTAAATTATAAGTGCAAAGATTTTGAATCAATCTTAGTAAGTGATTCAACAAAATATTTTAAATGATCTTATCATTAAATTAAGGTGGATATGCAAATCAATTCAATATGATATGGTCAAAACTCTTCCTATTTGAACGTTGCATTTCTTAATGAGTTTAAACTCTGTGCACTGAGGTTTTTTTTTTTAACATTATCAGGTTACTTTAGGGGAAAACACAATAATTTTCTTTAGTATCTAATGTGAGTACAATTTCAAAAATATGATTGACTGAAAATGTTTAAATTTTGTATCAGTTGATGTGGAAAGAGCATTGGCTCGTGTATCTACTAATTCATCGTATTTTTCATTTAATTAGTAAAATATCTTCTTAAAGTTCGTTAAATTAATATTGTATGGACTTTTTGATTCATTGTCTTAACATACAATTCCAATTGCTAATTACTTTGTTAAGTTAGCAAACTTTGATTAAAATTCATCATTTTCGAGGAATTTACACTGTTTTGTTAATTTTATTTAATAATTCAAACAAAACTTTTAATACTGTTGTTTATGCAAGTTTTATCCTTTGCTATGACTCTCCATTGGTTGTTGTTTGTAACACAAATTTGTGTGCCCTAAAGCATAGGGAAGAAAATGTTAATCAGTGTGTTGAATAGTCCCACATAAGATGAAAAAGAGATAGACTCATTATATGGCCTTAGAAAATCCTTTCTCTCGATCTAACTTTTGGGTCCAAGATTCATTTCTTTACAATGTGCGGAAGATAAAATTTTCAAAATTAAAAATCAAAAGCAATATTGAATACGTTACCAACGCCAAGATTGTACACACATTCTTTCGATCTTCCTAGAGAGATGTCACTTTTATGCATGTTGTGATCATGAGTAGAAGCTAGAAAGATAATAACAACAATTTTTTTCACTTTTGCTATAGGAACAAACTCTCTTTGATGAAATGCAAATGTGTCGTTGCAACATAACCAAAATCAAACACTTAGTTGTGGCTTTCACAGCCTTCATCATTAAAAAAAAAAAACTTACATAAATCCCATTAGTTTAGGAGTTAATTACTTATATACACTCTAATTTGCAATATTACGTATCTTATCAACTTTTGGTGCATCAGATACGTCCAGATACATGCATCTTAGAATACATGAGGTCAAAATTAGGTGTAATTTGTTCTAGATACATTGTATCAAAGTGGATTCGGATATATCTGAGATACATAACAAATCTCGCTCGCCTCTCTTCCATCTAGCTTATCACTCTCCTATGTATCTGGTATCCCACATACATGTGAATCATACCAGATACATACATATACATGTATCTAGTGTGTATCTAGTGATTCACGTGTACCTGAGATACATAACAAATCTCGTTCACCTCCTTTCCAATCTCGCTCGCCTCTCCCCCTATTTTAGTGTATCTGGTAGCAAAAATACATGTATCTAAGTGTGTCTTTCTTAATATATGATAAGAAACTCTTATTTAGTGGTAAGATTCGTATAATTTTAAAAGTATATGTAATAATAGTATATATGGTACTGAAATATGTCTAATTATGTAATTTTTCCAAAAAATAATGCTATGATCCACTCTAAAAAGAGAAACGATGGGAGAAGTTTTATAGGGAAGAGACAAGCAAGAGAAAGTAGAACTAGCACAATGAGAGAACATTAGCTTAAAAATGAACAAGGCAGAGGAAAGAGAATCCTCTCGCCTAAGCCCCCATTCTGAAAATATAACGGCTTCATCAAATTGAACTTTTTGCACAGAGGCGTATCTAGGATTTCGAGATGATGGGTGTACTATTATAAAAAGGTTGATCTAAGATATAAATTTGATCGGTTCAACATTTAGGTTATAACTGAAAATTGTTAAAATTTTAGTATTATAGGTTCAAAATTAACCTATATGAATTAATCAAAATTATAAAAGTGCTACTAATAACCACTTAGAGAGGTGTTATCTAATTTTAGAGAGAAAAATAAAACAAGATAAATATAAGATTCAAATATCTAACCTCACGTAGAGAGGTGCACTCAGTCATCAACGCATTATATGGCATGTAAACTTTGAAAAGGATCAGATTTATAGTAAAATATCCCAGACACTAAGTTCAGTTTTTCTCTTTTCTTATATTCATAACAATATTCAGGAGATGTTTTGGATCTTACATAAGCAAAATGGACTCAGAAACTGTTAAGCACCTTTTTTTGCATCATACAGTAGCAATATATATATGGTATATGTTTTTATCTATCATTGGACTACGTTGGATCATGCCTAGCAACACTGAAGAAGCATATGAAAAAGGTAGTACTGACAGAGAGTTGGTCAATCCATCAAAAATATTTGGTTAATGCTTTTGGTGCATTTGGAATGAAAGGAACCAAAATCATGTTCTTAAAGCTAAATGCATACTGAACTTATTTAGTTGGCTATACCTGTCAGGACCCAAAGTACACCCTAGACGTGACATGGCGAATAGGATCTCGAGAGATCCTAGACAAACCAATTGACATAAGCATAACGTAATGATATTCAATTTAAGAGATATATTTGATATAAGTCTCAAAACATAAGATGACATAAACGATACCAACAGAGTACATAAGAGATACGCGGAATACTACTAAGTTTGACATAAGCCTTTATAACATCATAAGAGTGGTTCAGACGTAACTCATACACCAAGTATAAGTTTGAAATCAAAATGACTATAAAAGAAATAAAAGTGTGTATGGCTTTGCCCTCGAATCATGAGGACTCACAAATCCAAGCAATAGAAACTGAACAATCCCGATCTAAGCACGTCTAGGAAGAGGAGCGTGGACCCTATTTTATGAGATAATATAGGCAAAAATATACCTTAGTCGTGGCATTATAATATGGGGAACTTTAAACATGAAATGCATGACCAAGTTAAAATGTATTAAGAGCCTTTAAAGAGAAATCATGTATCATAAACGAGTTCAATGCACACTTAAAATCATAAGGAAACTTTCATAAAACCTTTGAAGAAAATATAGTTCATTTGTGGGATATTTACCATTAATTGACAATAATACCATGTGAGCTGTAACATAGAATCTGGCATGACCGTCATATTGAAAAAGGGGAATCTACTTTCAAGATGGGACTCCGTATCATGCATATTGCTAAGGTGGATCCACTAGCTAGGACATTTATGATAATCCTACAGGGGCACGTAGTTTGGGACAAAAGAATTGCTACTAAAGACCAAACTTCTACTAGAAGTAAGACCTCTGTTCCAAAGTCCTCTTGGTGCTAAGTAAATCCCAACGGAAAAGACATAGTCATAATCATATCAAAATACTTGGAAAGACACAATTAAGACTACTAATCAAATCATAAGTCATAATAGAGTAGCTCATTTCAAAATCATGATTTTATAAACTTCCATATAAGACACTTACCTTTCTAAGAATCTAAATCATGATTTCATTCATATGTGAGAAAACCTTTCACAAATCTTTGATACTTATCTCAAAAGCATCCTTAGTTCATAAATCATTCTTTTCATAAAACATGTATATATTTCATAATCAAAATTCATAACTTCATAAGCATGATTCATAATTCATAAAATAGGCATAGATACGAGTTCATGTGAAATAAATGAAAATCATGTAATCGTATCAAATCATGCATAATAAGATTGAATATAAGTAATTGAATCACAATAAATTGAACCCATGTAGAATCACATAAAACCCTAAGAGAATTGGATGAAATTAATTGGAGATTTGAGATCCTTTTGGAACCCAATGGATGGAAGTGATTCATTGATGAATTTCCAACATAATTGAAATGCTGGATAGCTCACTGTTCTGACATGCAAATCTGAGAATGCAACATTTAAGAACTGATAATGTAACATTCAAAATTGGAGCATGTTTATCTGTTTAACTGACCCAGAAAGTGTAATTCATGAACTAGGAGAATCTACACAACTAAGGTTCTGAGTTTCATGCAAGGAACTAAGCAAACTTTCTAAGAAAACATGATAAGTTGATTAAGAAATCCTACAACAGCTAAGTCACAACAATTTTCCAAGGTTTTAGAAACTCTAGGTCTAAACAAGATATAGAGAATCAAGAATCTGAATGAGTTTTAGGGACCTATTGGATGAAAGGAACGCACTAGTGAAATCCCACATACCTGGAAACGAAATCTACAGAGAAATCCTTCGATTTTAGGGCTGGAACTGAAGAAAACCTTTTGCTAGTTCTAGAGAGGGCTGTCGACTCTTTCTCCTCTTTTTTTCGCTATAAGTTTTGGTGCATTTGGTGAATAGTCGCTTAGGGTAATATCTTACTAGAATATTAGGCCAAAACTGACCAAAACGACGTAGTTTAGGGATAAAATAATTAGAAAAAGACCCAACTACCCCTAAACTAAAAATCGATTGCCGACCTACAGACCCTGACCGACGGACTGTGGTCTGATCGACGGTCCGTCCTATCAGTTTGTCATCTAGCTTCATAGAGGGGGGACTGGGTCCTTGAACAACGAACTTGGACCACGAACGTGGTCCCACCTATGGTCTGTAGGTCCCGTCGTGGTTCTGGATTTTCTGGAAAAATTTTAGGAGGTGTTGAGGTGACCAACCACGGACCACACCTACGGTCCGTGGTCCCATCCACGGGCCGTCGGTGGCCTCCCTCGGTGGCACCTGCAACATCTGAAAAAATCTGTTATTTGATCCTTTTCGAATCCGGGGTGTTACATTATCTCCCCCTTGGGAACATTCATTCTTAAATGAAGTCTAAGCTTGATGAGTATGGAGGGAAGGAGCTACAATCCCTACCACTAGGTACTAGAAACTGATATCTAACTGAACTGAGTTCCAAGATCATGCAAATATGCTGAAATGCAAGAACAACTGAAGGAACAAGATACTGAGACTGAATTACGCAAGAGTAAATTGAGAGACTAGAGATAAACTATTACCTAAAGCTGAAAGGAATTTGCAGGAAAGAGATGAGGATATTTGGCATTCATGACTGCTTCTGTTTCCCAAGTAGCTCCCTCTAACTCCTCCACAAAACCTTTACTGAAGCGACTTCCTTATTTCTCAACCTACGAACCTGACGGTTAAGAATTTCAACAGGCACTTCTTGATAGGTGAGACTATCTTTCACAGCCACACTTTTTAATGACACTATCGATGCCGGATCACCCACACACTTCTTCAACAAGGAAATGTAAAAGAATGGATGAACCACTGCTAGTTCTGCTGGCAACTCTAACTCATAAGCCACATTTCCAACCCATTTCAGGATTCTGTAAAGACCTGCATATCTAGGACTGAGCTTCCCTTTCTTGCCAAATCTCATCCACTCCTTCATAGGTAACACCTTTAGGAAAACTCAATCATCAATTTCAAACTCCAAGTCCTTTCTCCTCACATCTGCATAGGACTTCTGATGACTCTGGACTGTCTTTAATCTATCTCTGATGAGTTGAACTATCTCCATAGCCTCATGAACCAAATCTGACCCAATCAAAACGACTTCACCTACTTCAAACCAACCAATTGGAGATCTGTATCTACGCCCGTATAATGCCTCATAAGGGGCCATCTGAATACTGGAATGATAGCTATTATTATAGGCGAACTATATGAGAGGTAGGTGATCATCCCAACTACCCTTGAAATCGATCATGCAAGCTCTCAAGATGTCCTCTAAGGTCTGAATGGTATGCTCTGCCTGGCCATCCGTCTGTGGATGAAATGATGTACTGAGACTTTTCTGAGTACCAAGACCTTTCTGAAACAATTTCAGAAATGAGATGTAAACTGATGACCTCTATCTGAGATGATAGACAAAGGAACCCCATGCAACCTGACT
>JAJOOR010022594.1:0-20938 GCA_036250505.1 Solanum acaule | reverse complement strand
CAATTTCCTCCTTTTTATTGAATACAAATTATTTTTTTATTTTATGACAATTGTAATTGTCACTAATCATGATAATTTATTGTGACAATACATGTTGTCGGTAAAAACATTATTTTTAATGACAAACTGATAGATTTAACCACAAAATTATCAACCTTCTTTATAATAATAAATTTGTCCCTAATTTATACATTTAAGGACAAAATGATTTTTTGTATATAAAAAATAGTCATTAGTGATGATATTACATTTATTCAACTACGAAATATATATCACTTTAGAGACAATTGATGTCGTCACTGATTAATCTAAATAATTAACGACGATATAATTTTGTCGATAGTAATAACCTTTTTAGTGACAAAACATACTATTAACTACAAAAAAATTATTTTTTTATCACAAATATATTCGTCACAAATGTTTATTCATTTGGGGACGATTTTTCTTTTCTGTAGTTAATATAATACTTTTAGTGACGAAGCACTAAATCGTCTTTGTATACTTTTAGTGACGATTGATTGACGAAATTTTTTTTGTCACACAAAATTTTTAGTGACGAAATACGATTTATAGATGACGAAATTATTCGTCCCTGATAATCAAATTTGTTGTAGTGACCTCCGGTAAAAACCAGCATGCCCCAAGAAACTACGAATACCTTTCACTGAAATTGGTGGTGGTAACTTCTCAATCACTTCAATCTTCGCTTTATCAACCTCCAGCCCTTTTTGCGACACTTTGTGACTAAGAACTATACCTTACTTGATCATGAAGTGATTTTTTCCCAATTTAGGACCAAATATGTCTCCACACATCTTTGGAGAACTTTTCCTAAGTGTTCTAAACATGCTTCAAAAGTGTCACCCACAACCGAGAAGTCATCCATGAAGACCTCCATTGAATCCTCCACCATATCAGCAAAAATAGATAACATGCAACGTTGAAATGTTGTCGGAGCATTACATAACCCGAACGACATCCGTTTGAAGGCAAAAGTTCCATATGGGCAGGTGAATGTGGTTTTTTCTTGGTCTTCCGGAGCAATGGAGATTCGGTTATGACCGAAATACCCATCCAAAAAGAAATACCAACCTCTCTCTGAAAGTCAATCAAGCATTTGATCCATGAAAGGCATAGAGAAGTGATCTTTTTTGGTCCATGAGTTTAACTTATGATAATTCATGCATTCTCGCCATCCGGTCACCGGTCTCATATATACGAACTCCCCTTTTTCATTTGGGGCTACTGTGATGCCTCCATTTTTTGGTACACATTGTACCGGACTTACCCATTTGCTATCCACAATAGGGTATATCACACCTGCATCCAACCACTTTATTATCTCTTTTTTCACCACCTCTTGCATCGGTGGGTTCAATCTCCGCTGATGTTCAACATTCGGCTTACAATCACTATAAAGCTAAATTTTGTGAGTGCAAATACCGGGAGGAATGTCCACTATGTCAGCGATAGTCCAACCGATAGCTTTAATATGCTTTCTCAACACCTCAAGGAGCAATTCTACCTTCCATTCAAGCAAGTCAGCTGCAATGATCACCGGTAAGGTGTTATTTGCCCCCAATAAAGCATATCGCAGATGGGAGGGAAGTACTTTCAACTCCAGATTTGGTGGTTCTTCTGTTGATGGCTTTGCGAGAGGACTTTCTCGATTTTTTAGATCAATGTCCAACTTCAATGGAGTCTCTGAATACCCCACATGCCTGAAAGAGCAGCTACTACTTCTTCGTAGCCTTGAATTTCGAATTCATCATAGTTAGCAAGCACGACCTCAAGTGGTTCACTCATACACATCAAATGGCTCACACTAGCCACCACCTCATCAAAAACATCAATAGTGGAGACCACGTGAATATCTCTTGGGTGTTTCATTGACTTACAACCATTAAAGGTTACTTCATCTTCATTCACCCAAAACTTCAATCCTTCGCATTCAACATCCACCAACGCTATCCCGGTTGCCAAGAATGGTCTTCCCAAAATGATGGGAATTTCAGCATCTATTTCACAATCGAGAATGACAAAATCAACCAAGAAAATGAATCGGTCAACCTTTACCAAGATGTCATATAGTACCCCCACATGATGTTTAATTGATCGGTCTGCCATCAAGAGTCTCATTGTTGTGCCTTTCGGTTCACCCAACCTAAGTTGTTTATATATTGCATATGGCATTAGGTTGATGCTTGCTCCCAAATCGCATAGGGCTTTAGAAAATTGTAGCATGCCGATGGTGCAAGGGATGGTGAATGCTCTGGGATCTTCTCTCATTTTTATCAGCTCCTTAGTCATAATTGCACTACAACTATGAGAAACTTCAATCGTCTTAAAATCCAAGCTCCTTTTCTTTGTGACTAACTCCTTCATAAACTTGGCATAACTTGGCATTTCCAACAATGTTTCCACTAGAGGGAGTTTAATCGATAATGTCTTGAACATCGATAAAAACTTCTTGAACTTCTCATTCTCATTCTTCTTCTTAAGGCGTTGGGGAAATAGAGGAGATATTTTGGGTAAAGGTTGCATAACTTTTGGGATTGGATTGTGTTTCTCCACATATTTTTGTGGCCCTTTGAAAATGGTTTGATGGATGGGTATTTCTTCTTCCTCCATACCTTTGTCTTCTTCATGCATTTGGGCTTCTTCATTGCCCGTCACATCGCATATCACTACCTTTCCACTACGAGTAACCACAGCCAGCCCTCTATCATTATCTTCCCTCGTCATTTTTGGCTTCAATTGTGCTAAAAGTAAACTCAACTTACCTTCGAGTATCTTGATTGCATCTGCGTGAGAGTTTACTTTATTGTTCAATGTTGAAAAAATAGCTTTCATCCTTTTTAACAAATCATCTGAACCTTCAACTTTATCAAGGATGCGTGACAGCAAATTATTCACCCGGGGACTACTTGCACTCTTTTTCGACTTTGGGCTCTCACTCGATTAAGTATGGTCATCCTCCATTTTCCAATAATCACTTTGCTTAGCCCATTCTTGATAGTATCTTCTGCTCTTCCCCCTTGTGATAGTTCCAACCTTGATTCCCACATTGATGTAAATAGCGTGGGTGGAAACCCTCCTCGTATCTCTTGGAATTCCAACCTTGATTATCCCCCGACTTTGAATAACCTGAGGAAGAACCCTCCTCAACTCTAAACATTCTACTTGTTCCCTTGGGCTTTCCTACATTCTCCAACATATGCTCTTGTAGTAGCTCATTTGGGTCAACATCTTCTTGATGTTCTCATCCCTTTCTCTTTCCTTATCAAGTTGTTCTTGTGTCATTCTAAAACAAAAAGGAGAGACTTGATCCTCTTGAGTGTACCAAGCTTGATTTATTTTTGTCATGTCATCAAGAAGAAATGAAGCCACCTCAAATGATTTGCAACATTATTCCCCCTCATACCAATTGATCAGCCACTCCTTTATTAATCGAATCAAGACTCCGGTAAAAATATTGGAGTAGCAAATCGTTTGGTAGCCCATGAAATGGGCATTGAAGTAAGAGTTTCTTAAACCTCATTTACGTTTCATGGATGGGTTCACCCTCCAATTGCTTAAAACCTTGAATGTTATCCCTGAGTTTCGTTATCCTCGACGAAGGGAAGAATCTTGCATTAAATGTTGTGGAAATCTCATCCAACGATATGATGGAATTCTTTGGTAACTCGGCGAACCACATGCCAGCCTCCCTCGTCAGAGATAGTGCGGATAATTTAAACCGGATTGATTTTTGTGGCACATTCTTGAATGAAAACGGGATGCACACATCTATAAAATTCCTCACATGATCATGTGGATCTTCATGAGCCAGCCCACCATAAAGTCTCTTCATTTGGAGGAGATGAAGATTGTGCTTGTGACCTTGAATGTTGCATTCTCATTAACTGATGGTAGGCAAATTGCACCCATTTCACCTGATTGGGTTGGGTAGTATGCACTGTTAATATCCTTGATACCATCTAGGGGGCCTGCTAGGCTACCATTCACCTATTCCTCACTCAATTTTAGTTCTATTTAGTCCAGCCAACACTACATAATGCAGTCTAACTCGATTCAACTACAACCAAATAATTCACAAGTCAAATCTTCGATAAAAGAACTCTAAATAATGCTACTCCCCGGCAGCGGCACCATTTTGATTAACATTTCAAAGACACTTCATCCAATTCTAAGTGTCAACGATCGTTAATCAGTATATAACCCAACCAAATGAGTTGGGGTCGATCCGACAGAGAGTAGCTTTCTTTTAAATTCAAATACGAAAGTATGATAGTGACCTTTTCAGCTGAACAAACACAACACTTAGAAGTTTAACAATCAAATTCCAGGATGTTGCTACCAACCCACTTCAATAATTAACGAGGAACAATCAAATAACTAGAGAACACTTGGGGGATTGACTAACCAACTGTCACATTCAACTTAATTGGTGTACATCATTACCAACAATGTTAATTCTCCGTGGACCGAATGGACTATAAGTAAAGCAACTTTCTCTTGAAAAATTACCTCATTTTCGTTGAGTTCTCTCTAACCTCGACACAATCCATAAGATGTCCAACCCACTTTCTCATCAAATCCACTCTTTCGACCTAGATACAAGGCATAATCTTGGGTTTCACTTTCTCAAGCTGAAACCATTATGACCCACTACTAAGGATGCCAAATTACTACATTGGCTCTGTACTTCTCTCTCGAGCAAGCACAAAACTCCAAACTGTATTACACAAAATATGCAATAATGAAATCAAACCACGGTAATAATTCAGACCCACTTCAAATTAACACCAAAATTCACTAATTGATAACACCCATTTAGTCAAATGAAACAATTGGTCACATTGTCAAACCCCCAAGGTTAGGGTGTTAGTCAATCATAGTAAAAAGATGAAATTCAATACCTGCCAAGTTTTTCATAGGTGGGTAAACAAAATTCAAGAGTTAAAATTAACTAAGATCTTCTCTATTACAAAACCCAAAGGAAAAACCTTGCTAAAATCACTTAAAATCCATAATGGTAGTGTTTTTACTCTCTATCTTGTGTTCTCACATTTTCTGAATACTTTCTCTCTTGCAAAAATCAATTTATACAAGTTTGATATGTGGATCGTTGGGACCAATTGGCGAGGTAAGTCGGGCTTTGCCAACCGTTCGGCGACTCGCCGATTGTCCTTCGTCTCGCTTCATTCTTCACATCTTCTTAGTCCAACCACTATAATTTTAGGTGAGCCAGATTGAAATCGTCGTTTCATTTCGTGATGTGCCCTTTTTCCCTTTATCTAACCCATCAACACTTATTTGGATCTCCATCACTACTTTTGGCGACGAGGTCATCCTCCGCCTATGTGATTGGTGACACACCGAATGGAACTACTGCTCGCCAAAGTTGCTCCTAATCCAGTCTGAGGGTTCTATAAATTTAGGCGATAGAAGAGCAATTTGGCGATCCGCCGAGTGATTTCTGCGATCAACATGCTTGATTTTCCTCTTCTCTTTTTCAGCTTGTGTTGTCCTTGTTGCCTATTTGTGTCTTAGCTTTGTTCTTCAACCCATATATCTGAAAATCAAGGGTTTTACATCCATCATTGGCATAAATTGGGCATTTGTGTACACTAATTCTATACAAACAAAACCCTAAATGAGTCCAAATCTCGGACTCATAAAAAACTCTCGAGGCCTCCAGACTCATTCCGAGCCCCTCGGTAGATTTTGGTTTAAAATGGCCTTTGGGAGTGGGACCCACTTTTTATCGAGATGACCTCTAATGGAAATTTTGATTGCATCGTTGAGTCTGGAATGTCCAATTTTGTAGGGTAGCATATTTATTTTATTTTTATTGGGTTTCGAACGAATCTCGAGCACCACATCGGAGATTTTAAAATTGGCATAAAAAAACCAGCTCTTTAGCTAATATATATAGCTGGTGCAGGTTATTTCAGCCTCATTTCTCAACTTTAGACCTTCATAACTCTCTCATTTCAAGTCAGATTTTAGTGATCGAAGGTCCATCTTGTGGGGGTTTTCTCAAGGAATGTGTTGGTGAGCTCGTAAACTGATTTAGGGTCTCCGTTTGAGGTAATTTTGTGAAATACCTGCTTCTACGACCCTTTTTGTGAGCTTGATTTTGGGAATTTTTGAGACTTGATAGCTCAACCATTTTAGGTCTGATTTTGGTGATTCTTTGGGCTATCTTGAGTGGTGTTTCGAGGAGAACGCGTTGGCATGAGTGGAATTCGTATTTGAAGCTTCTTTGGAGGTAAGAATTATGTTTTAGCTGTTGCCATGGCTCATTTTCGAGCTCAATATTTGGGAAATTTTGGAAGATGATTTCTTGGCCATTTTAGGTCCGAATTTGGTGATTCAAGAGCCTAGATTGTGGAGTTTTTTGTGAGGATCGTCATGGTGTGGTTGGTTTCAGTAGTTGGGCCCTCGTTTATGGTAATTTATTGTAAATAGCAGCTGCCATTGTTGTTCATTTATAGCGTAATTTTGGGTTTTTCATTGCATGTTCGTGTTGGGACTGTTCCGAGCAACAAATTGTGTTTCAATTTGGAAGACAAGTTTGGGGAACTGTTTAGAACCTAATTTTGGGGTAAATTATGGAATTTCTAGTGCGGGTCCCACTTTCTCAGTTTTTTACCACAAAATTAGTCTGCCTTCGCTTCTTGCGAATTTAGTGTCTAAATGACCGTAACAACATTGTGATTCTGTTTTTAACAGTGTGGCAGCGATCTGAGGCCATTCGAAAGGGAAAATCTTTGGCAGAGTAGTATGAAGCGCGCGTGTTCGGCCTATATGTTGGCTACGACTTCCCTTTTCTTTTAGATTGAGTCTGAATGTGTGAACGTATGTGGATTTGCATGAATATTGGGGCGGGGAACTAGATTAGCATGCTATGTTCGATAAAATTCATATTTAGGCTGTCTCCAGGTTCAGTGGGTACTTGAATCGTTATATTTTATCATCCTTGCTTCCTTGTTTGGCCTGATTTTGACTTATGAGTTATATTGGAGCATGTTTGGCCTTAGTCTAGACTTAGACTAGTGATGCCATAGACTCACGATTGTTCAGAGCCGATAGATTATATTATGTTCACCTCGGTGGCGTAGGTCCTCGTAGACTGATATAGCAGACTTGGGTCTGATAGAGATGACCCTTAGTTAGGTAGTGACTCAGTTGTGGGGCCTTAACATCCATAATTCCCGTATGATCCGAACTCTCTACATTTCTGGTCGCCCTCTGGGCCCGTTCAGTGATACATACTGCTTCAATTCGGTTCTTTTGTCACTGTGAGATGATTAGAGGATATAGAAGATGGTTACGAAGAGTTTCCCATGACTTTTAGATGCGAGAATCCTTGGATGGATTATTTGGAAGCTTTACCCTGTCGTGGTAACTTAACAGGAGGTTTCACCCACGATTTGAGGTCCTTGCTCTGTCCTTCCTACTACTGCTTATATACCCTCCTATACTGGAGTCGACATAAAGTGCCCCCACTTGGGTTATATCACTTCATCTACGGGTAGTCGACATCCACGGTTTGAGGTCGAGGCTCTGTGTTATCCCTTGCATAGTTCGGCTCTATCGGCGTATCTACTTTAGGCAGACTCACCCGCGATTCAAGATCCAGGCTTTGTGTTTCCTTTCTTTCATAGCTCGTGAATACTGACATTTATGTAATGCTTCGCGTTTACAAATCTCCTCTAGTTTTAGTTTAGGTTTTTTGTGTACATGTTGGGCTTATGGGGGTCCGTTCGGGATTTTACTTCAATTTGCACACGAGTGTACCTTTCGAGCTTATGAGGGGCTAGTTAGAGTAGTCACCTTAGTTTGTTTGCCTTACACTCGTGTGCATACCTTTACTTTTCTTGTTCGTGACCTCTATTTGTGTTTTATTCTAGAATTTCCTATTGCTTTTACCTTTCTTACTCAGTCGACTTATGATCCCTACTAGGTACCTATCCACTGGTACTCATACTACACTCTGCATCTATTTTTGTGATGCAGGACCGAGCACCAGTCATCAGCGCCGCCATTCAAGCCAGTAGCAGCCACCATCCGGAGGCGAGGGTGAGCACATTGTCCTGATCATTGTCATCTCCTTCTGTACATATATTTTGTGGCTCGTCTTTTGTACTTGAGACATGTTCTTTGTAGTTGCGTATATTTTTGTATGTTGGTCCACTTTTTGGACTTGTACTCTTAGTATGGCTTTGTACTTGTGACTTTCAAGTTCTGGGAGGGATTCAGTTCTTATGTATGTATTCTTTTGGCTTGTCTTATTCCTTTTTGTTGTTATTGTTTCTGCCACTTGGTTTCTTCCCTTTTTTCCCACTACTAGATGTTATGTGTTTCGGGTTGGCTTACCTACTGGTGGGATATAATAGGTTCTATCACGGCTCGAGGAATCGGGTTGCGAAAAGTTGGTATCAGAGTCCCAGGTTCACCGGTCTCACTTGTACAGAGCTAACGTCTAGTAGAGTCTTGTGGATCAGTGCGGAGACATCCGTGACTTATCTTCTAGAGGCTACAAGATATCATTACGAAAATTCATTTTTGTATAATTTTCGTGCATCATATGTTTAAATTGGTTTCATCGAATCTCATTTGTTTCACTCTTATACTTATGTCTCTGTTTATTGTGTTCCTTGATTGAGTATGAGCCTTGAGCCCTTAGCAGTCCTCTTACGCGTTTCGACCCCGATAGGTGATTCTTTAGTAGTGGATCAGATTGTTAGATCTTGTTTGGTGACCATTCAGGAGAGAGACACTCAGGCTGATCTTATTTTACTTGATATGAGTGATTTCGACACCATCCTGGCATGGATTAGTTAGTCCCTCATCATTCGGTTTTGGACTGTTATGCCATGACCATTACCTTAGCCATGCCTGACATACCTCCAATGGTATGGCAGGGGTCTTTTAGTCGCACACCTATTGGGATTATTTCTTATGTTCGTGCTCGGAGGATAGTAGTTGGGGGGTGCTTAGCCTATTTGGCTTATGTACATGATGTATCTAGCGAGGCCCCCTCCATTGGCTTAGTTGCGGTGGTTTTGTAAGTTTCCAGACGTATTCCCTACTGACTTGTCTGGCCTACCCCGGAGAGAGATATTGACTTTGCTATAGACTTGGAGCCGGGCACTAAGCCTATTTCTATCCCACCCTATCGGATGTCCCCAGCAGAGCTTAAGGAGCTTAGTATTCAGCTTCAAGGTCTCCTTGATCAGGGATTTATTCAGCCCAGTGTATCTCCTTGGGGTGCCCCCATTTTGTTTGTTAAGAAGAAGGACGGGTCTATGAGGATGTGCATCGATTACAAGTAGCTAAACAAGGTGACAGTGAAGAACCGTTACCCCCCTGCCTCGCATTAACAACTTGTTTGATCAGCTCTAGGGTGTTGTTGTATTTTCTAAGATCAACTTGAGGTCCGAGTACCATCAGCTGAGGATTAGGGCAGCGGATATCCCTAATACAGAATTTAGGACTCGTTATGGCCATTATGAGTTCCTAGTGATGTCCTTTGGGCTGACTAATGCCCCTGCTGCCTTCATGGATTTGATGACCCGTGTATTCAGGCCCTATCTAGACTCTTTCATTATAGTTTTCATCGATGATATTCGTGTATACTCGCAGAGCAGAGAGGAGCATGCGCAGTATCTGAGGATTGTGCTCCAGATTTTGAGAGACTAACGAATTTATGCCAAGCTCCCAAAGTGTGAGTTTTGGTTGGAGTCTGTGACGTTTCTGGGGCACGTAGTGTCCAAGGATGGTATTATGGTGGATCCGACGAAGATTGAGGCCATTCGTGGTTGGGATAGGACCACTTCTGTGACTGAGGTTAGGAGCTTCGTTGGACTGGTTGGATACTACAGGCAATTTGTTGAGGGTTTCTCCACTATTGCTGCACCTTTGACTCGATTAACTCGCCAAGGTGTTCCTTTTGTGTGGTCTGAGGACTGTGAGTTGAGCTTTCAGAGACTCAATGAGTTTCTTACTACCACTCTTATCCTCACTCTTCCAGTTGAGGGCGAGGGCTTTACCGTATATTGTGATGCTTCCGGTGTTGGTCTAGGGTGTGTTATGTTGTAGCGGGGCCGATTTATTGATTATGCCTCCCGACAGTTGAGAGTACACGAGCGCAACTACCCCACTCATGATCTAGAGTTGGCGGCAGTAGTATTCGCGCTTAAGCTTTGTAGGTACTACCTATATGGGGTTCACTGTGAGATTTACACCAACCACTGCATCCTACAGTACATTATGAGTCAGAGAGATCTTAATTCTAGGCAGTGACGCTGAATTGAGCTTATGGCAAACTATAACATCTCTATTCTCTACCATCCGGGCAAGGCAAATGTAGTAGCGGACGTATTGAGCCGGAAGGCAGGGAGTATGGGTAGCTTGTCTTACTTGTCTACCGTGGAGTGGCCCCTGGCTTTAGACATTCAGTCTCTAGCTAACAGGATGATCAAATTAGATATTTCAGACTCCATGTAAGTATTGCCCTTTATCGGGGATCTGTCTTCACTATTTGATCAGATCCATGCCAGATAGTACAAGGATGAGTCATTGGCAGCCCTCAGAGACCGGGTGTTACAGGGTGATGGTGGCCAGGCTACAATAGGCTCAGATAGGGTTCTCTGATTTGGCGGTTGTTTGTATGTTCCTAGAGTTTGGGGATTGATTCAGTTGATTCTTCATGAGTGCCATGATTCCAGATACTCTATTTATTCGGGCACAGAAGATGTATCGAGACTTGAGGCAGTATTACTGGTGGGATGGCATCAGGAAAGATATTGCTGAGTATGTGTCACATTGCCTTAGTTGCCAGCAGGTGAAGGCCGAGCATCAGAGGCCTGGTGGGAAGCGTATCACCATGGACTTCGTGATGGGATTGCCTCGGATTCCCAGGGAATTGATAGTATTTGGGTCATCGTTGATTGATTGACCAAGTCCGGTCACTTTCTCCCAGTTTTATCTACATTCAGTGCAGAGCGGTTAGCCCGTGTTTATATTCGGGAGATAGTCCATCTTCATGGTGTGCCGGTGTCCATCATATCAGATCGAGGGTCTCAGTTTACATCCAGTTTCTGGAGAGCATTTCAGAGAGAGTTGGGACCATGGTTGATCTTAGCACTGCTTACCCACAGACCGATGGCTAGTCGGGGCGCACTGTTCAGGTCCTGGAGGACATGTTGCGGGATTGTGTGTTGGAGTTTGGGGGTCAGTGGGATCAGGTTTTGCCCCTGGCAAAATTTGCGTACAACAACAGCTACCACTCGAGCATTCAGATGGCCCCGTTTGAGGCCGTATATGGTAGGCATTGTCGCACTCCAGTTGGTTGGTTTGAGTCCTTGGAGCCCAGGCTGTACATTACAGATTTACTCTAGGAGGCTTTGGTGAGAGTTCGGGTGATCCATGATAGGCTGAGGACAACTCAGAGCAGGCACCAGAGTTATGCTGACCACATGCGTCGTCCTATGTGTTTTGGTGTTGGTTACCAGGTATTCTTGCGAGTGTCTGATTTCACGTATTAGGACACTTCTTCCAATACTAAGTGCCAACGATCGTTAGTCAGTAATATAACCAAACTAAGTGAGTTGGGGTCGAATCCCACAGGGAGTGGTACGTGCTTAAGATTCAAGAGCCAAGTACAAATATGTTCAAGTCAATCATAGGTAAAAACATTTATAAATAAAAGCGTGGTTTCGAATTAAGGGTGACACAAGTGTCAAATATGGGGGGTTTTGATTCTAATTATCAACTACAACGGCGACAAATAACATGAATAAACAAGTAAAGAGACGGGTTCTTGGGATGTGATAGGATTATGAGCTAAGGTAGACAAATGGGTAATTGCAATTGATAGTAAATAGCTATAAATCAGTGAATAAGCTAGACTTTAGTGGGGATAAACTTTCTCTCGAATAGTTTACCTCGAATCAAATTGGTTTCTCTCAAACACCAATGAGCAGCAATTAAGAACAACCTTCACTTTAGTCCATTCACTCTCTCGAACTGAATGTGTGGAAAAAGGTTTAGGATTCACTCTCTCGGGCTGAACCCATGACAAACCAATACCCACAGACCATCAAATCAATAGTCTTGGTTTTAAAACCTCTCTCTCGAGCAAGCCGAAAACACGAAGTTAGAATTGCATTTGTAACTATAACCCTTTAAGTTAAACCACAATTACTGATTGAAATCACTTTTAAACAACATTTAAACTATCAATTAACAATACCCAGCAGCTAAATCAACCCATAATTACATAATCACACCCCAAGATTTGGGGTTTTAGCTAGACATCATAAAAAGATAGAAATTATTACCAAATTGTGTTTCCATCAATTGGGTACGATTAATTTCATCTTTACAAAGGTCAAGGTTGAAGAATTTCAAAGACCCACTTCCAATTTCTCACAAATGGAAATCTTCAAATCTTCAAAGCTAAGGAAAATATTGTCTCCAAACTTAGAGTTCTAAAACTGATTCTATAGAGAGAAACTAGATTATGGAAAACTAGATAGATACTAAACTCAGAATTTAAAAATGTATTCATAGTCTCCAAAAATGTGTTGCGAAGGACCATTCAGCGCAATAAGTCGGTATCACTGATCCATTCGGTGATCCGCCTTTTGGTCAATTCCATCGCCTTTTTGCTTTCGCCTTCAGCATCTTCAAGTTCTGTAACTTTGGGTGATCTAGCACTGCATCGCGAAACCGTTCAGTGACTCGCCAACTGCTCCTTTCTATCGCCAACTTGATTTTCTCCTTCATGGCTTGACACGCTGGAACTTTAGGCGAGATCATGGCCACTTGGCGGCTAGCCCAATGGGTTAGGCGATCATCAGGCCTTCTTTTCTTCGTTCTTTCAGCTGCCTTGTTCCTTTTTGCTCATTAGTGTCCATGCTTTGTTCCTCAATACAAATACCTGAAAATCAAAGATTTACATCAGTTATTGGCACAAAATATTCATTTAAGGACACTAAATCTATTAAAATAACCCCTAAATGAGTCCAAATCGTGGACTCATCAACACCTCCAACTTAAACTTTTGCTTGTCCTCAAGTAAATCAAAAATGATTTCTCAAACAGTGCTACAGAAGACTCAATCTCGAATGCATACAAAAAGACTCAACTTACTCATGCAATGATCAATTGTGCACTAAAAGATTCAAGTTGTGACTCACCATTATCAAAGAATCTCAAGCTCACAATACTTGCTTCAAATGCAAGTTCAAGCTTAACAAAGGTACTCAAATGCCCTCACACAAAGAATGATTCCATATTCACACACAATGGTTCAACAACTTAAATCTCTGAAATCAAATGCAACACTCACACTCACAAAGATGAACACAATGCATGATTTCACCCATAAGTTTACCCTTATTTTCCAATCAACAATTGTTTCAGCTCATTCAAGATTAGAAAGGTCTTTTCAAGGCTTGTAACGGGGTTGAGTGCAAAGGTATAGTCATTTAGGCTCAATGGTTGTAATCCTCATGAAATGTAGTGTGAAGAACACTTTCTTTCCTTTTCTTCATCATTTCATTTGTGCTCACAAGTCACTCCATTATTCACTTCCCATGGATTGTTGGAAACCCCATTTCTTTTTGTATTTTCACAACTTTATTTCACAATTTTTCATTCTTTTCTTCTTCTTTTTTTTTTTATATGGAGGGGTTCCATTTTTCTCAAACCATGGGTCAAAGGGGACTTTCTTGCATTTCTTGATTCACCTTCTCTTTTTACCACACCCCCAACTTAGGCTTTTGGCTAAGTTGGGTATTTACACAAACCACAAATCATGAGGATTATGAGTAATGGATCAAGAAAGGTTACAGCTTGCATCAAGTTTCTTCCAAGAAAAAGATAAGGCTCAAAGGGTGTTCAAACAAGGATCACACACTCACAAGGTTTGCCACAAAAAAGGTATAGTGTCAAATTGTTTCAAACTCTTCAAAGTTGCCTAAGATCATATCTGATATTGCATCACTTAGTCAACCGGACCAACAAGGCAAATTCTAGGTGTCATCATGCATGGTTCACGGTAAGCTCATCACGCAAGGCATTGACACCAATGACAAACAAGACTCCACACTTTCGCTAGTGTGCAATATTCTTCACAAGAGACTCAATTCGATACTTGGCTAGTCACAACGAGATGCAAAGAGTTAACATGTTGCCTATGCAACTTGATTTGACCTTATCATAGCCGCACATTCATTTTTGTTCGATTATGAGCACTATTTAAGTCATCGGTATTGATCAAGACCGATATTCAAATTTGCAAGAAAACAACCACATTCAAACACAAACAAGAGGTGGCATAAAAAAAATTCAAAAGAGTCCAAAAATCATTTACAATTAAAAACAAGGAGCCACAAGCTCAATCATCCACAAAATGCAGTATTAACACAATTTATAGCTCAAAAGCTCAAATGTATACACAGAACAATCATTAAAAAAGGTGGGCCTCACCCCACCACAAATAAAATCCATTTGTCCTCAAATGCAAGCAAAAAAAAATCCAAAAGTCAAAAAGTAAGACAGAGAGGGAGGTAAAGAGGGATCCAGTCTAAATAGTAGCTCCATTTGTCTGGGCATCAGTGCCCAGTGTAGTCCTCGAAACCTGGGCATCAGTGCTCGGAGTCACCTCAGAAGTACAAGCTACTCTACTAGGAGCTGCCATAGATGTCTCTGTCAGCGATGTTTGGATCACCGACTGCACAATCATCTCCTCCAGATCTGACCAATCTCCATATATTTTCTCCTTCTTATCTCTATCAGCTCCTCATATCTGCCTCCGACTCATCAACTACCGTATCATCCCTATGTACATCTCTGGTGGTAGCCGAAGGAATTTCTGAAATCTCAAGAGCGTCCACATCATCAGCAGCCTCTAATAGTGAAGTGAAGTCAATAAACTTGAGATAGTCTACGTCCTTCCTCAAATCTGCTAATTCGGCTTTAAAAGTCGTAACCTCGGAGGTTTCCCCTTGTCTACTCTCACAAGCCTTAACTCTCGTGGTGAGATTATCAATTGAAGTCTAGAGGGGGATAGTACTACAATGATGGCACTCTCGATCATCCATGGGATGGATCTCTCAAGTCTAGTCGACCTCACGTCAGCTGAATGGGCCAGGTGCCCCATCTTCAAGAGCATAGCCTGAGTCATCCTGGTGGGTTGGGCAGCGGTAGAGGCACTTGGGGCCTGTGAAGAAGAAGAAGGGGCAGATGTACTTGAAGGCTCGGAGGCCGGAGTAAGCAAAGATGCCTCTGCAAGTATCGAATCAATATCCACCTCCGGGGATGTATCCACCGGAGCTGCCCTTCTCCTATCAGCCTCCTCTCGAGTGTACTCGGCCTCAAAACACCAGATGTCAGTGGATGAAGACGGGGTAACCTTAATATCTCTCATATTATCCTGAGGCACTCCAGCACGCCGGCACAACTTCGTCATCAAGACTGGGAAATGAAGTGGGGTCTGCCTCTGCTTGGCCATCATGGTCATCTCTTGCTCAATAATAAGCCCCGAATTGATGCTCTTCCTAGAAATAATCGACCCAAGGTAGGCCGCCTTAGGATGATGGAGAACAGACTCATTCTGGGAAGGCATAATAGAGCTGCTGATGAATCCAAACCAATAACGTGCAGCTACACTCAAGTCCATCTTCTCCATCGGGACTCTTGCCTCTATCCACCTCAGGGTGGTGTCTGAGATGAGTGGCGCCAGCTAGACCTTAAGCTCATCCAACGGAGATGTGGTAGTAGTTAGGTTGGGGTAGTCAAAGTCATACCCCCTGTCAAGTACGGTGTTGATGTACTCCCTATTGCATCCAACTTCCTTACCCCAAACCACAACCGACTTAACCAGTCTGAAATCGCTGGCCTTCTTCTTTCTCTTTGGAACAAAGTCACCATACGCTATATAGAACTCTCGGACCCATGAAGGAATATAGGGGCCTCGAGGCCTGGTGAACTGCTCAAAGCAGTGAAAATTGAGGGTGTCCCTCACATCAAAGTACTTGCCCTCAAGGCCCTGTGTAGATAACAGCTTCTCCTCGAGAATAGTTCACAATCCATCACTTTTCAACCGGTTGAGAAGCTTGGGAGGAGGGACAACTGGTGGCATAGGAGCCACAAGAGGTGTTGGAGCTGGTACTGAACTTGCTAGGGTGGAAGCTGAAGGGACTCTAGCTGAGTCAAGGCAAGATATGGAATGGAGCTCATCCCACCGGGACTGTAAAGGTTGGTCATCCTCAGACTCAGATAAAACAGCCCGGGAGTCAACATCCACTCTCTCAATTGTGAGCCTCTTGTCTTCCCTTTTTAGGAGGATTTGATCCCCCTTCATTGATTGTGATACCTCGTGCTCTTTTTCAGGGTGACATGTCGATGTTTGTCCTTGTCATATCTGCAAAACATCAGGAAAAGTGTCAGAAACAATTCAAACAAAAGCACAGAAAAACAGTTGCAGACAGACTCGTCGAATACATTGGCGAGTCGCTGAATCTCTTTGGCGAGCTCGATCTGTCTTGCCGAAGGGATTGGCTCAAAAATCTCAGAAAATTTTGGCATGTTGGTGATGGGAAAACCTTTCGGTGAATCGCCGATATCATTCGGCGAATCGTCGACAACATTCAGCGAATCGTCGACAATATTCGGCTAGCATAAACTAGCCCGTTGAAAGTTACAGTGCAAATAATGGATAGGGGCGCAGACAAAGGGTGATCAAGAAGGTTACTCGGTGGGTCACCGACTGCTTTCAACGACCTTAGGCTTCTCGCCTAAAGGTACATAACAAAACTACTCATTTAGTATGAAAATAAAGGCGAGATGGGGAACTTCTGCGAACCGTCGAGTGGTTCGGCGAGCTCGACCCAGCTCGCCAAATGACCCAACGTGCCTACTTTTAACCCAAATTCTCAAATTCAACCCCGCAACCCCCGAAACCAAAATCAAAGCATGCACTTTATCAAATTAAGCTCAGACCCAATGCACCCATTACCCCGGGATACTCAGACTTCTCCTAGTTTTGCCAAATTTGGCCATTTGACGACTTTTGCCCTGAAGAATGACGTCAACCGCTCCATCATTGGGCAAAATACGTCATTTGGCACAAATACGAGCTACTTAGACTTCACCCAACTAGAACCAACAACATGCAAGCACAACCCCACATATTTTTACCAATTTTAAGGCACAAAATCATGGGAATTCAACCACATAAATAGTACAGGCAAGATTTTCGAATTAACACAGGCATATATGAAAACAATTAAGATCAGAGAGTCCCAGCACACATCACTAAGATAAGATCATTGCAAATAAGTACAAAATTTCTAAAAATAAATTCGGTGGGTTTGGAAAACCAACCTTAGATGCCGAATAATCAATACTGAAATGCTAGGCGGCAAACTAATCCACTTTGACACACAATCAACAACTCAAATATGATGAAAATGTAAGAAATTAAGATAATACTATGCAAGTGTGAGTTTGGGAAGATTAAAAGTGAGGGAAAGTGAAGAGTTTGAAAGTTTAAACCTTTGGCCTTTAAAACCGTTCAGTTCTCGCCCATTCGATGACATTAATTTTGCGAGCCGACCCACTGGGCGACACGTCGAGTGGGCACTTACCTCACCAAGTTCTATAGGACCTCCAATTAATGTGGGGGTCCAAATGGCGGACTAGATCGTGATCGCCTACCTAGTTGGCGATTCACCAAGTTGCTCATGTGCTTGCCGAGTTTTACAGACTCCACTTTGAAAATGTTTTGAAACCAACGACGGTCTAGGTCGGGCTCGCCGACCTCTTCAGCGATTCATCGACTAGGATTTTAGATCGTCAATCTCTCTTTCTAACACTTTCGACACTTCAACCTGCACAATCAACACACCATTATTTCTAAAACAAAAATAAAGCAATAAACACTTGGGTTGCCTCCCAAGAAGCGCCTTAGTTCATATCGTGGAACAATGCAAGTCCCACTTAAGTTCCATTAGTAAGGTTTGCCTCATTTTCATAAGGCAACCCCTCTTCTGGCTCTGGGAAGAGGTGAGACAGCACTTGGTCCATTTGGGACCCTAGTAGCTCAATAAGCATGGCATGAGAGGTTGTCATTTGGTTCAGCATCAAGACATTCTCTCGTAACTCCTCCAACATGCTGTCGTGTTTTTTTACTTTGTGTAGAATAAGTAAGAGGACCTCTTCAATTTTCCCACCCTTTTGTTTCTTCATCTTTCGATGCTCGTGAGGGGGAATGTACATGTCCTTCCTCTTGCACACTACTTCCAGTTCCTTGACCTTTTTGGCCAAGATATCCAGCTGACCTAACAATATGGCCAAGTGTTGGTCTTTGTTTGTCTCCTTGTTGGTCTTGGCCACACAATCAAGGAGTTGGGTTGTGATGAGTCCACAAATTGGACTTATTTAGGGCTATATTTTAATAGAAATTGTGTCCTCAAATGCTTATTTTATCTCAATATCTAATGAAAACACTTAAGTTTCAGGTATTTGAAGTTATAAGGAAATCATGGACACTACGTCACAAAAAGGAATGAAAAGGCAGAAAAGAATGAAGAAATGAAGGTCTGAGGATCATCGAGTTCACTTGGCGAGTCGCTAAAGGGTCTTACTTCGCCTTTTGTTCCAATGTGCTGAACCCGGGCACTGATGCCCAAATAGATGGAGCGAATGCTTAGACAGGATCCCTTCTTTACCTTCCTCTCAGTCTTTCCTTAATTTTCATTTTGGATATTTTGTTAATTGCATTAGAGGAAAAATTACTTTTAATTGTGGTGGGGTGAGGCCCACACCTTTTGTGTGCTACTTTTGTTCGTGTTTTATGTATATATTTGGGTTGTTCTATTGAAAATTTTGTTAATACTACTTTTCTGGGGATGTTTGAGCTTATGGCTACTTTTATTTTAAATCGCAGAAATGATTTTGACCCATACAAAAAAATTTGCCACCTCTCATGTGTTGATCATGGCTATTCTTTTGCAAAATTTAAGTCTCAGTTCCAATAAATATCGATGACTTGAATAGTGCTTACAATCAAACGAACATGAATGTACGGCTACGATGAGGCCAAATGAAGTTGCATAGACAATATGTGAACTCTTTGCATCTCGTTGTGATTAGCCATTTATCAAATCGATTCTCTTGTGATGATCATTGCACATTAGCGAAAGTGTGGAGTCTTGTTTGACTATCGTGTCAATGCCTAGTGTGATGAGCTTACTTTCAACCATGCATGATAGATCCTAGAATTTGCCCCGTTGGTCCAATCAACTAAGTGATGATATCTCTTGATATGATCTTAGGCACCTTCTAAGAGTGTGAGCCAATTTGACATGTACCTCTATCGTGACCTACCCTGTGAGCGTGTGATTCTCTCTTGAACACCCCTTGAACCTTAACCTTCTTTGGAAGAAACTTGATGAAAATTAGACCTTTCGTAATCCATTACCGTTAATCCTCTTGATTTGTGGTTAGTTGAATAATCAACTTAGGCCAAAAGCCTAAGTTAGGGTGTGGTGAAAAGAAAATGGCAAGTCAAGAAGTGCAAGGAAATCTCCTCTTACCCATGGTTTTAAGAAAAATGGAACCCCTCCATATAATAAAAAAAAAAGAAAAAAAAAGTTGTGGAATAAAGTACAAAAGAAATGAGGTTCCCAAACAATCGAGGGAAAGTGAATAATAGGATGACTTATGAGCACTAAATAAAATGATGAAGGAAAAGGAAAGGAAGTATTGTGAGCACCACATTTCATGAGGATGAAATTCACTGATCCTAAATGACGATACCTTTGCACTCAACCCCATTACAAGCCTTGAAAAGACCTTTTTAATCTTGAGTGAGCTGAAACAAATGTTGATTGGAAAATACAAGCAAACCTATGGGTGAAAGCATGCAGTGTGTTCATCTTTGTGAGTGTGAGCGTTGCATCTGATTCCAAAGCTTTAAACTATGAACCATTGTGTGAATATGGAATCATTCTTTCTGTGAGGGCATTTGAACACTATAGTTGAGCTTGAACTTGCATTTGAAACAAGTATTGTGAGCATGAGATTCTTTGATATTGGTGAGTCACAACTTGAATCTTTGAGTACACAATTGATCCTTGCATAAGTAAATTGAGTCTTGTTGTGTGCATTCATGATTAGTCTTATGTAGCACTATTCAAGACACCCTTTTTGAATGGTTGAACTTGAGTTTGCTTGAGGACAAGCAAAAGTTTAAGTTGGGGGTGTTGATGAGTCCAAAAATTGGACTCATTTAGGGCTATATTTTAATAGAAATTGTGTCCTCAAATGCTTATTTTATCACAATATCTGATGAAAACACGTAAGTTTCAGGTATTTGAAGTTTGAAGGAAAGCATGGACACTGCGTTGTAAAAAGGAACAAAAAGGCTTAAAAGAACGAAGAAATGAAGACCTGGGGATAGCCGAGTTCACTTGGTGAGTCGCCGAAGGGTCTTACTTCGCCTTTTGTTCCAGTGTGCTGAACCCTGAAGGAAAGGATCAAGTCGGCAGAAAAAGGGAGCAGTCGGCGTCGGCGCATCGCTGAACAGTTCCACGAAGCAGTACCATGTCACTCTGTAACATCCGACAATTTAAAATGAATATGAAGAAGCTTGAAATTGGAAGTAGTCATTTTTGGAAAAAAATTCAGAATCTGGAAATTTGGCCAAGTGTGGAAATCAGCGAGTTTTTGGCCAACTTTGAGCAGTCATAACTCCTAGCTCAGGATGATCTAGGAGTAGTTCCAGTTATGTTTGGAAAGCCCTTGGAACGATCTTTCCAACGCCACCGATTTTGCTCAATTCCGAGTTCGTATGAGCGAGTTATGCCCTTTGAAAGTTGGGCAGTTGGCAGGGAGTCCGTCCGGAAAT
>JAJOOR010022593.1:0-27010 GCA_036250505.1 Solanum acaule | reverse complement strand
GTACACCAACTTTCTAGGTAAAATAAAAAGCTTTATAAAAAAAATGAATAAAATAATTATGATCCCAAAAAGGTCCAATAAGCGTAAAAAAGGGAATAACAAAATTAATGAAACGTGTGTATTTGAATCTGTATTAGGAGAGATAATATTGGATAAAATTTAATACTTAATTATACTCCACATAAAAAGGCAAGTTAATACTAATAGTATGAGAGAGAAAAATTGATTAAAACAAAATTCAATTAAATACAATAATTAAATATTTTGTTATGTATGTAATTTAAAAACTTAGTTTGTAATTAAATATAAGTATATTGATATTTTGTTAAAAAAAGTCTTAAGTAGTATACTTTTGTAATTTTTCCTTAATTTCATAATCCTCTTCCACGGCTTCCCAAACATCAAGAGCCTCCAAGTAAGTTTTCATTCTCACAGCCCGTAGTTGATAATTCTCATCATCAAAAATAGGAGGAGCCATTCGTGAAAAACTATTTTTTGAATCCATTTTTCTGCTCATAGGTCCCTCAAGAAGAAGGCTCTAGATACCAATTGTTGGATTTTTTAATCAAGAAATTAAGAAATAACAGAGAAAGATTTTGAGAGAAAAAAAACTGTAGAATTGTCAAAGGGAATTATTTTATTAATAATCCAGAGACTTGCATTTATAGATATAATTCCTAACTAAAAATAGAAAAATAAGATACTAACTTATCAATTTAATTCAAATAACAAATAAAAAAAACTAACTCCTAAATATAAGTCAATAGGACTCTAATAACATAATTTTAAAACCCTAAAATTAGCTAACTGTTTTATTTCTGCAATATCCTGAGACATATTTTCAAAAGACATACTAAAAAAGTGTACAATTGGTACAAAACGTAGTATAAGAAGCCTCTAATGAGTTTTTATCTGCATAACTTATGAGTTGTCAGTATAGGGCACAAAATACCAATTATAACATATTTACATAGCAAAATATGAGCTCTAGCCATGAGACAGTTCTAGATGGAGGTGGAGCATACAAACAAATCAACTTGAAGGCAACTTGAATGCAACTTGACCTACCGAGGATGTCTTTTATCATATATATATATAAATTGAGTGTCCGTTGAAAAGGGGATGTTGGGATATATAAAACACGTATTGATATGTAACGAAGCTAGAAAAAAATAGACATGTATGAATGATCAAATATATTTTATTTGAAAGACGACTAATCCTGAGCATAAAAAATTTGTGTTCATAGAAGGAAAATCTATTATCAAGATTTTTGATGATGCCTATGATCAGGAATGGACCGACTGACTCATCGTTGTTACTTACAAAGAACTCTCCATATCACCTCTCTCTTACGTATGGAATATGTCCTTTAATTATTTTGCCATGATCCGAGACTATCCCCTAGACGTGAAATGGTACCTAGAAATCAAAGAGACTGCAAATAACCACATAGAATAGTATGACACTAAGAAAATGTACATAATTGAAATAATAGGATAAGTGGAATAAAGTGTCAAATGAAAATCTCAACATATAAGAAAAATCTGAATACAAAGACTCATAAGCGGAATTACTAATGTCTGACATAGCCTTTAATTATAAGTGAATTTTTTCGACAAACCCTAGCTCGCATGTGTTCTTGGTTAATAAAAACACAAGTATAGGCTGGAGGACTGATACTATAAGTAGGACAAAGGCCTTCAAAGAGAAATGAAAGGATTTTTTGAGCATTTTTCCACTTATCCAAGGAATCCCTTACTTGAACATCTAAAACTGAAATAAAGTTTGAAAAGTAAGATATAAACTCATTAAGTGGCATGTCCTGATCCATAAGGACACACAAAATATTTGCAGGCTTATAGAATCATGTACTAACAGTGAGGCTAATGGGATGCGTCACCACTTATATTATATATAAGAGGCATAAGAATGCATGCAGACATTACTCAGAATATACTAAATATAAAAAAAAGCATAAATAGGACATAATAACATGATAAGTCTGAAAATATGAAAATGCAACGACCGAGTAAGAATAACATAAATTGATAGTCTTATTTCATAAAAGCATAATACAAGGTCAATGCAATATTTAAAAGATCACGATCATAACAATTGTGGGAGATACTATTAGCTAACATAAACAATGTGAGCTATAACATGGAGTTCAGTGTACTGCTCCCACACTGAAAAGAGAGTGTCCTAATTACCAAAATATGGACCATATTCATGAGCTAAAAAGGATCCACTATGTAAAGTCAATTAGACAAGGTGCTACATGGGTACATAGTTCTGGGACAAGGGGATTTCTATTAAAGGTCTCAAGCCTCTACTAATAGGTGAGACTTCATCCCAAGGTCAACTCGGTGCTAGATAAACTCCCAACCTAAAATATGCATAATTATAACCATATTCTTTGGAACTCTAAGAATTTAGTAATACTGAAATTTTCATACTTAACTGATAATCATCATAAGATTACCTTCATAAAAATCATAGTTTCATAACATAATCTTTGAGACACTTATTTGAAGTATCTAAATCATGATATTCATATAAACTTATTGATACTTTATCTAAAAGCATCATTGATTTATAAAATCCTTCGTAACATAATACGTGCATAGTAACACCACTTAAATCATAATCATAAAATATTGGCATAGCATGGGTTCCTAAAAATAGGAATCAATTATAGTCTCCAATTTAGGCCTAAAACAATGTTGGAGTAGGGAAAGACCCAACTATCCCTAGAAAAAAACTACCAACCAACTTCTACGACCCCCTTTACAGTCCATAGAAGTGTTCACAGGTTATTAAAGAGTTTGTGGAAGGCAAAGAAGGAATTACGACATTCTGAAATTAAACTCCATGATCGCAATTACAGAACGTCAACTATTACATGGTCCATAAACATGCTCGTCCTTTCAAAGAAAATAATACGAAGTCTCTTACCCTTAGTTTCACGACAAGGACCACGGCTCATGGAACCGTACACGATCCTTAAAAACATCCCATACAACAACCCTTAAATCCAATTTCCCTAAGGCTCAGAGGTATGGTCTATACAGACCCATCCACGGTCCTTACGACTATCCATAGGTCATGGAACTCATCCATCCTTTCATACCCAAACTTACCATTCTCTAAAGGGGATCTACATTCGTGTCTAAGATCCATGAATCCATTTACGGAGTGTACATCTGTCTGTGGTCCCTAACTTGAAGTTTTAATTTCCATATTTCCCTTCCACAGGCAGTGAAATCTTATATGGCCTGTGAACACCTCCAGTGAAGTACAAAAGTTGCAGGCTTGAAAAACATTTCCGACACTTTCAAACTTTATTTGAGTTAAGCACTTCCGAGGCGTTTTGTATTGACAATTCTTGATTTGTCCAATCCTTCCAATCTTTTATCTATCTCTATCTTCGCCTCATATTTAGTGATATAGATAAGCCAAAACTCTCTAAACATTCTTGCGAAAAAACTTGTACAAAATTTAACAAATAATGCAAAATACTAGTAATCTTGAGGAACCCCTTAGTTCGTTATTGACTCAAACCACCACCGCCACCTTTTTTTAACACATTGTAGATTGTATGTAAACATGCACCACCTTTTATATCCGTAATTTCTCTTTTCATTCTTATGTTAGTGGTCGACTTCTTGTAGATCATGCCAACTAGCACCACCCTTTATATCCTAAATGAGATTTGTTAGTCCATGCTCATACACCAATCCATTCCAAACATGGCAGCTTCCAATTCAACTTTATTTGTAGGAATAGTAAATGCCATGACAAAACTGCTAGTCATATCATTCATAATTCTTTCAACACTTGCATTTCAGGAATTTCCAAGTAAACTCCCTTAAGTATTTATTTTCACCACACCTATATCAATTTTTTCACACTACCTATTTCCATTGATGGTAAGTAATTAAGCTATAAGGTGCATATTAAATTAAAGCCTTCAAAGCAGTGGCGGAGCCAGAAAATTTAATAAGGGGGTTCAAAATTTGAAAAGTAAACACACGAACTAGTGGAAGGGGGTTCAACATCTATTATACATACCTAAAAAATAATTTTAACCATATATAAATAATAATATTTTTCGCTGAGGGGGGTCGGATGACCCCCTCATTACATGCTGCCTCCGCCACTGCTTCAAAGTCTTGTTTGCAACACTTTAAATTATTCGTTATTTTGATATTCCGACAAAATGTTATGAGTGTTTTACTGAAAATTGTTCTATCAGAAAAGTATTTCACAAAACATGGTCACCCAGAGGAGCATGGGGTGCCTACCAAAGAACCCGACCTAGAAGATTTGGTCCTTTAGCATTGTTGGGACATTGGAAAAGATTGAAGGAAAAATCATATTGCAATGATTGGACATATATAAACTTAAACTCAGAAAAGCAAAAGAGAAAATGAACTTGCAATGCTACAAAATCAATCTGGAACTATTGCAAATCTAGTTTGAAGATGCTAATCAATGAACAAGGACAAATCTCCTATTGTATAAAATGAGCAAACAATAGGTCATCTCTAATTGAATAAGACTGGTTAATTACGTGTTGTATTTTTTTTAAAAAAAAAAACCTAGAATGATAAGTATTATGATCACAACAACTCATTAACTGTAAGCTTGGTACATTGTATCTAATTGAAACAATGCATGGATATAATTCAACTGTGTGGTTATGAGTTTTAGAAGGCTTTGTCTGAAACAAAAGGCATTTCTTCAACATGTTTTGATAACCTTCATCTATTGCCTACCTATGTATTTCATCTAATACTATGTATATTTTTACATATTATTCTATATCAATTGAAGAAGGACCTTTCACTTTAACAAAAAGGAGTATCCTATATATATGTGTACAAGTTGAAGTTTGATAAATCCTTAGAAGAGAAAAGGTTGGCTAATCAAGCTAGTGGTGCAGAAAATTAAGTTGTGTAACACACAATGAATATAAACATTAAATTCCCATAATTAAAGATTAATTACAACCACAAGTCCACAACCAGAGATGGTTTCTTTGTAAAATCACTAACAAATGTTATGAATCCTTCAACCTCAATAAACATTCCTTCTGATTCAGTAAAGTGACAAGAATTTCTATTTTTGATATTCTCGCAATAAGTATAGTATATAGGTGAAATGTTGATTGGATTCTTTCATGTATTGCATTTGTGTTGTTGCAAGCTCAAAGTAATTCCCCAAACTTAGATGTTAAGCTAGAAAAAATTAGTGTTATTGTGAGATGTAGGGTTTTCCAACAATTTTAAATGAAGGACAATATGCATTTTTCCAACTCTTTCAATTGAGAATTGAGATCCCGAGCCATATGTGCCAACTTGATTAGGCCTTGAGCTTAGGCTATGGATGATGTGGTATGCTGTTGGAGAAATTGTGAAACATGTGGTATAGCTTGTGAAGACAAATAGATAGGAGAAGTTACTTTCTTTTGACAACTAGCCCATCTTAATTCTTTTTGTTTGAAAAAATTTAATCATGTGCTTATCTCAAAGAGCTACATCAACTCCTTGAAGAAATGATAATCAACTCGAATGCATAAATAACTAATAAGAGCATGAAAGGGAATATACATTGTATGTTGTCTAGCCTTCCAATTGAACAACTATTACTTCATCCAAGATGGATGAAGGGCAAAAAAGGTTTTTGAGCCAAAAGGTTAAAATTTTAAATGGTACATATAATTTTAAAAATTTAAATTTATAGAGGGGCAAAAACTTAATCCAACTATGGCTTCTTGTACAAGTACATAGGAAAAATAAAATTCTCTTTTTCCAATAGCAAGCTAAAAAAAATATTTGGAACCCAAGGTTAAAATTAGTGGCACATAGCAATGTATAGAATCATTTTATATGATGATAGTGTCCTGACGCTCTTGCACATTCCACTGTGTACCTGTTACCTCCCATCAGTATAGGGTAATTTTGTGATTAAAGTTTAAACAAATTGGAATCGTCCAGTGACTTTTGCTTCTGACTGAGATTTTGAACTTACAAGGTACCAGAGTTAGCTGTAATGATCCAGAAAACAACTTCATGAAAACCATCGTCCAAAATGAAGAATTAAAAGAATCCTACATGACATTAGAAATAGAGTATGAACTACCACAAGATTCTTTAATAATAACAAATGAGCACTGAACCAGGATTCTAAAATTATGAAAGACACATCATATAGACATCAACATAAGAAAACATGGTTGGACATCAAGCCCAACAAGAAGAATTACAAGCACAATAATGGTAATATCTAGATATATCAGCCTAACAGAACCAATAACACATATTATTTGCTTCATTAACTTATATTTCCAACTTATGTTTGAATGATGACACTAATTCTGAATAATTTGTGCAAAATAAAAAAAAAATGAGACATTCAAAATCTGTGAAAAGAAGGCATAAATCTAAACAAGGAAATCACACACTACTAGAATCAAGGAGATTGACTCGCATAAAGATGAAAACCAGAAGAGCTAGCAACATACCACAAGGAAAGCTCACCCTACGAGAATCAAGAAAGAATGACTTCTTTAATTGCAACAAGTGATTTTGGTACTTGTGGACAATAGGAAGAACTGAATTAGATGAAACTTACAATGAACAAATGTATATATTTGTATCTTGAAAAAATAATATTTAAAGCAAGCTAACCACATTTGTACGTATTGAAATAACTTGCTCAGATACATATATTCAAGTCAAAGTGATAGATCAACACAAACAAGACGATGATAAGGCAGAGAAGTTACCAATGTTATTCACACAACTTTCCTTTTTGAATGCATCTTGAATGCATACTCCTTTCGTAAGCTGGTGTGATTATAAAATTGGTCGTTCTGGTTACTGGAAACCTCAAATTGGAAAAAGATAGCATCATAAGGAAACAAAGTACAATTCATCAATTAGTTATACCTTTTCCTGAATTGATTCAATATGATGCAACAACTCTTTCCCACTCCTTTTCTGTGAGCAAAATACATATGCCCACATTCGAAATATTTTTGATGTCAGCACGAAAAGCAACATATTTTCATATGCTTTAAAGCTTCACAACTTGTGAAATAAAATTCATCCTTGAGTCACAGTACTGACAAAAATACTATGGATACAAAATGATGCTTCCTCCAAATATCCCAACCATGCAAACTTGTTGAGCATAGTCTAGATGGGAAACATGTCCAAATATGTAGCCATCTACTGTTGCTTCACATAGAATATAAATGTACCCATCATAGTCCAAATTGATAAGTTTACAGCAAAGGTTACAACAATAGTCTCGGCAAAAACTAGGCTAAGTGCAACAAATATCACAAAGCATGGTCTCCAGAAAAAGCTGACACTGCTCCTACTTTCCTCAGGCATGCTTGGATTTCATGCTAATTTGGATTTTGTTTTTATTATTCATCTTCTTTCTCTTGTAGCAACTTCCTTCTCTTCCATACGGAGAAGATAATAACTACAAGGGAATTGGATTAGCTAGAGAAGGTGGTGGTGGTATACCTACCCTTCCTATTCGTGATCCACTTCCATTAGCTCGTGGGTCAGAGCTAGCACCAAATGGAAGAGATATGGTCTTTATGCCTAGGCCTCGTGAAATACTACCTCTCCCTCCTGATGCTTCTAACACCCTTTACATAGAGGAACTTCCTTCAGACAGCTCCAGAAGAGCAGTAGCTTGTATCCTTTGAGATGTCATTTACTGAGTCATTATAAATTTCTTAATATATTTATTGCTTGTTCCCTAACTGCACGTAAAAGATATTTTTCATCCTTTTGTGGGCTACATAGAAGTCAAACTTGTTAGAAAGGAAGCAAAATATGTAAGTTGATGTTTATGTCATTTCTATTAGTGTAGTATTTATCTACCAGCTGATGTTTAGATAAAAACTTCATTTTGAAGTATGGTGGAGATACTCTTATCCTTGTCTTTGTGGATTTCGTAGATCCAGTGTGTGTATCTATTGCTTTGAGTGCATTGCAAGGTGATTTTTTTTCTCAATGATAATAATCCACTGTCCAACTTCTTTATAATACCACGAAAAGTTTCAAAGTCACTAACGGAGATTGGACAGTAGATTATTATCATTGAGAAAAAAATCACCTTGTAATGCACCCAAAGTAATAGTTGCACACACTAGATCTACGAAATCCACAAAGCCAAGGATAAGAGTATCTCCACCACGCTGCAAAATGAAGCTTTTATTAAAACATCACCAGTAGATAAATACTATACTAATAGAAACACCATAAACATCAACTTACATGTTTTGATTCCTTTCTAACAAGTCTGGTTTCTATGGAGCCCACAAAAGGAAAAAAAATATTTTTTAAGTGCAGTTAGGGAACAAGAAACATATATAATCAGAAATTAATAATGATTCAGTAAATGACATTTCAAGAGATATGAGCTACTTCTCTTCTGGAGCTGTCCGGAGGAAGTCCCTCTATGTAAATGGTTTTAGAAGCACCAGGAGGGAGAGGTAGTGCTTCACGAGGCCTCGACATAAATACCATAAGTATTCCATTTAATGCTAGCTCTTGTCCACAAGCTGATGCAAGTGGATTACAAACATGAAGGACAAGTATACCACCACCACCTGCTCTATCTAATCCAACACCCTAGTAGTTATTAGCTTCTCCATCTGGAAGAGAAGAAAGTTGCTACAAGAGGAAGAGGAAGAATAATAAAAAAAGAATCGAAATTACCAAGAAATCCAAGCATGCCTGAGGAATGTAGGAGCAGTGTCAGCTTCAGCTTCAAGTTTACCAAACTTAGCTTCAGTGATTACGAAACTTCTACAACATCTGTGGCCATCCATATAAATAATGGCTCTGATAGGAGAACCAGACAACAAAGGTTGCATTCGGTCTCAGAAGATGTAGTCCTATCTTTCATATCTGAATTAAAATCAATATCTAAATAAAAAGAATGAAGTATTTTTAAAAATTGATGCAAACAACCGAATAAATATCTACATGCTATATACTAAATAGCCTCGATGAAGCTAACCTTTTGAGCTTGGTGACTGCTTAGAAGGAACCGCCCAAATGAATGAAGGAAAGATTTAGTTGATATCCATACCGGGATACTCAGACTTGAGATAGTTTTTCACTGAAATCTTACTTCTGAAAGCATTTTTCTTTCCATATTTTGGACCCTGAAAACTTTGCGGAAGATATAAATATCTATCCTTAAAGGTGCCTAAACCTGTAGCTCTTTTTCCTGCCCCCTAGCTCCACTTAACACTAGCATTTGGCCAATCTACACGAGAATATGGTAAACCTTTTCCAGAGTCATACTCTGGAACTGGATAAAATTGAAGCTCAGTTTAATTGATTCTAGATGCACTCCCATTATATACAACAAATGTACGACTCTCCCCCACCTCCTCCTTGGCTGACATTTAGCTGGAAATCTCTAACACTGTTGATACCGATGATACTATAGAAAAATAAAGAAGAAACATCAGAAGTCCACATCAGAAAGTAATCCAGTTTTGGCTATAAAATAACTCTTGGAGAAAGAAAAAAACAATTAAAGGAGAAAAGCCAAAAGCTTGGCATACTCCCCAGGAAAACAAGACACCTATGCTTTAGATGAAGATAAATGTAAGCCATTTCAGTATGAGCTACAAAAACACTCTCCTCCCAAGGAAAAAAGAAAAACAAAAAAGAAACATCAAAGTTGACCAACAAAATGTTTGTGTATAATGCATGATGCTTGACATAAATAACTAAAGTTCCAAGCCACCTTTGGCGTGTAGTTATTAATGTTGTTCAACCTATATTACTAAGATACTTAGTTTAATGAGTATTTTCAAAACTATAAACTTTAAAACAATAAAGAAAATAGAATCTGAAAAAATTAGAAATAATAAACAAAATATTTTTCTCAAACAAGAAAATTGAGCTCATAAAATGCACAATGTCCTTGAGGAAATTCTTCCCCTCAAGTATCTGAGGTGAATGGAATATATCCTCCTAGGCTAACGATATTACTCACCTGTGTATTGGTACCAAAAACTAAGGTGTCGAGAAACCACTCAACAATAGTAAAGTACGCTTAGAATACTAGATTTAGTAGAAGAAGTTTAGAAATTTGTTATTTGTTATTGAAAAATAAGAGGAAGCCCTTTTATTTATAGACAACAGAGGGTAGTGTGAACGGGTGCTTATTTTGCCTTATAGGAATGGTCAAAACCCTTCAGAAAAGTCACAGTTTTATGAAAAAAAAGCAACTTTTCGTAAAAGACAGAACTCTTTAGAAAAGTCACAACTCTTCAGAAAAGTCATAACTCTTCATAAAAGTTCTCAACTTTTCACAAAAGTAGCAACTCTTCAGAAAAGTCAAAACTCTTTATAAAAGTCACAACTCTTCATTTTCCATTCACACCTTTTAAAACCTAACAATTACTCGTGGCTCTAGATAAATTGTGGCCTTGAAGGGTTCTTTTTAATAGATCCTACAACAGGTCATTCGTACTATGGTATCAAATCCTTTCAGTAGGCACATATCTAAGGTTCTAATGAGTTCAGAAAGTAGGATAAAACACAAATATCCTCAGAAATGCAGTATGTAGAAGCACAAATAATTTCAATCTCACGTACTTATATTTATCTTTCGAAACAATTTCTTTAGAAATCTAATTCCTAGGTGGAAAAAAGTTACTTAATATTTGTTGTGAACATTAGCATTTGAGACTCTATCAAAAATTATACAACACATTTTTGGTTTCTTCCCATTAATGTTATGTTTTGAATTTACTTCACCCCTAATTTTAGAAAAAAACAATCAGCTTGGCCATATATTTGATTAAACTTCTTACTATTTATAGGAGACAGTTCCATTTAGAATTGGTAGGTAACAATTAGCGCTATTATTAAGTGGCGGAACTAGGTATTGGCAATGTTGTTAATTGGAAACCCTTTGTTGAAAAATTATATTGTGCAATTAAGGCAAACCTAATCTTCTTAGTTATATGTAAATTGTTGAATCCCCTTAACATAAGGGAATATACTTGTATAGTAGAAAATGGGGTTGAAAATCTATTTAGATCATATATTCAAGTCTTAGGTGTACAATCTAGTATTTATCTCCATCAGCCACTTTTGTAATTACGTTCGAGAGTCCTACTTAAACAATCTACCAACTCCAGATTAATTGTTTATAAATAGCAATTGGCACTTGATACATTCTATAAGTTATTTTGGGTCATGGGTTGTGGGTCACTCATGTGGACCGACCCAATATAGTTTCTGAAAAGAAGATAAACACTAATTTGAAAAGAGTTTAACCGTAACATACAATCCCTTTAAAATTGTTCTTTAAGCTTGAAAAAAGAGAGCAATATCATAAACAAAAAGAAAAAAGAAAAAAAATGACGGACCATTTATTTTTTAACATTGACATCAAACAATCTAAGAGGATACTCAGTTTGTGGCATTGCACTTTGTTTCCTTGAGATTCAAAGTCCGATTAGGAGCAACTCCTCAACGAAGATATCATTGACAAGTTTTTTCTCTATTGTTAACAGATACACAATCTTATTCGTCTTACTTTAATAACTATATTGGTAACAGGGCGAGGTTAATTGTTCCATGAGTGAGATGTTATTTCTTGAAATAAGCAGTGCTTAAGTGTTTTTTTGTGCAATTTTTCTTATAGAAAAAAATAATTTGGATCTAGAGAATAGAAAATCCTAGATCATGAAAATAATATTGATTGTTACCTTTAACAAATATCAGTAGACGAGAATCTGATCTGATATAGATCTGATGGGAATTGAACTCGCAATCTTTTGATCTAAAATCAGACATGTTACGATTGTTCCACGGATTTGAGTCTGTAAATGAATAATATATTTATTTTCTCCATTGTTCCTTTGAACAACAGATCTGGAAAAAAAATTGTTTCTCCATAATTTTGTGGGTCTTTTTTTTTTTTTTGGAATTTGTGGGCTGTATTTTTTTTGTGTGGAAAAGATGATTGTTCTAATGAAATTTGAAAGAAGAAAGAATATACTTGTACAATGGCTTTCTTGAAGAGTTGAAAGGTTTTGCACAACATTAATGATTGTTTTTTAATTAAAAAAAGGGAAAGATTTTATGCATTTTTTTAATTCTTGAAAAAGGAATTAGTGCAGTACTAGTACTAAAGAAGTGTAGTACAAGAACTAAAGAAGTGTAGTACAAGCACTATTACTATTTTTTTTTAATATGGGAAAAGGTGAAGTCCTCTATTGCTTATATTTGTTGGCTATAAGTTTAATATTATGTGTTTTTTTAAATAGTCATATTAGATTTTTTTTGATGACTTGAATATATGATAGCATGTCAATAAGATTGGTCTAGATAAATTCGTTTATTCCTTATGTTCTTTAAACATATTTTTGTCTTCTACAAATGATAGTGACATATGTTGTCACATTTAATGGCTCAACCATTCTTGTTGTTTCCTTGTTCCTATTTCAAACATGGTTGAACAGGAACAAACTTGAATTACTCCAAGTGGAAATTTTCGAAGTCGAGCAAATGGACAATGTAGAAGAGCATATCGTTGTAAGACATGTTTCTGAGGGCGTGAAGTCATACAGATTAGTGTTCCAATGGCAACACAAACAACAAAAGGATTTTAAAGAATTTAAGTCTTTAAAGATATCCCCTAATGTTTCAGCCCATGATTTTATTCACCTATTTGAATTGAAGTGGGTTGAACTGGTTGATTTTGTTGAAATTTCGGATTGGAGAGTCTTAGCTTGTTTAACAAAAGCTCGTTGTGAACCTTGGATTAGTAGATTGATTGATGTTTATCATGACATTTGACCCAATCAGTCTTTTAGGGTGTATATTTGTTGCCTTGAAGACTTATGGGAGGATTTAGTCTTTGGATGACTTGTAATTTGTTATTGCTTATTTGAATTTCAATATATAAATTATGTAGTTTGTTTTTTTTTCCAATTTATGTTATTAGACTTAAAAATCCTTATTATTGAAGTCTTCAATATATTGGTATACACATTAAAAAATTAATTGCAAATTTTGGTTGAATTTTTAGTTTGTAGATGATGATTGGATGCTAACATGCCTTTTTAATTTTACATTGAATACGAAACCTTTATGAGAATTAATTTGCTTGAATGTGTATGTCAAATGCATGAATGATTAAAAATTATTTCCTTATCATATCTCAAAATAGACATGACATCAAAAGGTATCATTGTTGACTTAAAAAAATGTGAAAAACTGAACAGTGACAATTACGACGATATCGTAAAATATGATATGTACTAAAAGATAAAAATTCTCTCTGAGGTATAAATCATGCTTTGAATAAATTATGAGTCCACAAATGGGACTCATTTAGGGCTTTATTTTGATAGAAATAGTGTCCTCAAATGTTTATTTTGTCTCAATATCTGATGAAAACTCTTAACTTTCAGGTATTTGAAGTTTTAGTGGAAGCATGGACACTTAGGCGCAAAAAAGGAACAAAAAGGCTAAAACGAACGAAGATGCTGAAGCCTGAGCATCGCCAAGAACACTTGGTGATTCGCAGAAGGGACACACTCCGTCCTTTGTTCAAGTACGTGAAGCCCTGAAGGAGCAGGGTCAAAAAGGTGAGGAAAGGAGCAATCGGCGTTCCGCCGAATATCCGTGAAGCAGTACTATGTCGCCTAATGACACAGAGCACAACGATGCTGAGGGATAGTGCAAGACGGCGACGAACTACACCAAAGTGCGAATCGCCGAGTTAATTGGCGATTCCGACTAACCTCGCCGAATGATCTGCCAGCACTATTTTCTGAAGTCTATAAATACTAAACTTATTATTAATTTTAAAGAGTCGAACATTTATTTTAATTTCCAGAATACAATAGTACTTTTTGGATATTTTCTCTCAAGTTTGGAGAGGGTTTTTGGGAGACTTGAAGAATGAAGGATTTCATCTTCCCCAAGTTGGAAGTGAGTCTTTTCCATTCTTCTTCCTTTGCTTAAATCAAGGTTTAATTTCTTATACCCATTTGATTTTACTATCATTTTAGGTGTATTTTTTTATTTCTTGACGTGTGGCTAAAAACCCCCATTCTTGGGGTGTGATTTAGCAAATATGTGTTGATATTATTGTTGTGTCTTGCTTGCTGATAGGTTAGATGTAGTTGAATGGTGATTTCACCCAGTGGTTATAGTTTAACTTAAAGGGTTTGTAGTTGCAAATACAAAGCCACCCATGTGTTTTCGGCTTGCCCGAGAGGGAGGTCGTGAAACCAAGACCACTAGACTGATGGCCTAAGGAGTGGGTCGACATGAGGTTCAGCCCGAGAGGGTGAGCCCTAGTCTCTTATCCTAACACTCAGCTCGAGAGAGTAAGTAGGGTAAGGCGTAGGCTGGTCTTCATGCGGCAAATGTGTGTCTGAGAGGAACACATTTGAAACGGGGTAAGTTGCCCGAGAGGGAACTTATTTCCATTTAAAGATTAGCCTAGTAACTATTGTCTTACAAATTTCCTTTCAAAAGCATGTACCCAACTACTTATCTCAACTTGTAATATTGTCACACCCCAAGAACTCTTACCCATACTTGATTTTCTTGTTAATTTTTGTTGTTTTCACTGCTTGTGACAAAACCCCCAAATCGATATTTGACACTTTTGTATCACCCATTTTAATTTACTATGTATTTAATCGTTAATGTCTTTAGCTACGACTAGTTAGAACTAAATTTTATTTTTCTATTAATTCTCAAAACCACTCCCTTGGGACACGACACCAACCTTTAGTTGGGTTACTATGCTATTGATGATCGTAGACACTCTAACCGTAGGTTATTGTCGTTGGTCACGTTACGCATCAAAATGGCGCCGCTGCCGGGGAGTGGTGTTATTTGAGAATTTTTAGATTAGTAGAATTTTTGTTCTTCTTAATTGTAGTTCACTAACTTAATTCTTTGTTTTGTTTTGCGATTTGTCGAAATCTAAATAAGGGAAAGTGAAATATATTTGACAGCTAATGGAGTTTCCTCCTTTAGAGGTAATGATAGGTAATGATGTATCAGGATTGTATCCTAACCTTCAAACAAATGGAGGATGAGCGGATCCATGAGACATGGACAAGATTCAATTAACTGCTAAGTTAATGGCCCACTCATGGAATTCCCGGTACGATCCTCCTTGATTGCTTCTACCGAAGTATTGGCCCCAAAAATGAGATATTAGTTGACCAATTCCTTCCTGGCGGGACTTTAAAGCAGCCATATACAATAATAGACCAACTGCTTGACAATATGGCTAAAATGAGCCAAGAGGTTGAAAAGGATTTCTTGATGACCGCACTAATGACTCAAATGAATGAGTTAAAAAGAAATATGGTGAAGGTCGAAGCTCATTGCAAAAGGAAGGATAAATACATTCCCCCGCATAATAGAAGAAACAATGAGAACAAAGAGATCAAACGCATCGAGGGAATGCTCTCAACAATTCTCTGCAAGGTGACCAAGCAAGATAAAGAGCTGGAAGGATTGAACGAAGACCTCGAAGGAATGAAATGAATTATTTGGTCTCATTCTAAAGCTGTCCAACTGCTCGAGGACCTGATGAGTCACGTGTTGCCTCAACTCCATCCGCAGAGAAACAGGTGGTGGCCTAATGAGGACATGGCCAACCCCAACAATGAAACTTGAGCAATGACTTGCGTCGTGCCATGAAGATAAATATGGCGCTTCTTGGGAGGCAACCCAAGGCCATAAATGACTAGGATTTTGCTTTTAGGAATAATTGTGTGTTGATGTTGTAGGTTAAAGTGAAGGAATTGCAGAAAAGTGAAGATTGGTGAGCGGAAATCTATTCCGCAAACCACCAAGTAGGTCGGCGACCCCGACTGGATTTGCCGTTTGTCCCAATACAAGTGCTATACAGAGCATGTAAAACTCGGCGACATCGAAAAGTAGTCGGCGGATCGACAACCTGTCTAGCGATTTTGACTCAATCCGCCAACTTGATCCCCAAGAAAATGATGCTTTACAGAAATGGAGGGATAAATGACCACTCAGCGAATCGCCGAGTAGGTTGGCGAGTGCAACTAACGTCTCCAAATGGACACAAATTGAACAACATATATTGCCAACAATCACAGTTCTTCATTCTTTCTCACTTTCAAACTCCATAACTTCACACCAAGGTAGTAATTTACATTTTCACACCTTAAATTTGTACTTTAGTCAAGGATTAGCGCTTGGAACTCGGATTTTCATTGCCGCGTAGCATTACAATTTTGTTTACTCATCAAAAAGTTTAGTTTCTGAAAAACCCCAGTTCGCTTTTGAAGAGTTCAACCTCATTTGTAATCTAGGTGTCCATTAATGCATGTTAGATCTCTCTGATATGACTAGAAATCTTTGAATGCCTACTTCTGACTTGTAAATTGGGGCCTACTTGTTGTTACTGTACGAATTCCTTTTTCACTCTGCTTACCTTGAAACTAAATGTTGTGAACTATGCATAATGGGTGTTGACCATGAATGGGTGCTATGGGTCTGGTCTGAATTTCATTAATGCATAGTTTAATTTTGCTTTTGAGGTTCGTGCGATAGATTTTGAAAAGTGAGTTGAATCTCAGGCACGATAAGTCAGTCGGCGAGCTGAGTTGAGCTCGCAAAATCACTCAGCGATTCGCCTACTAAACCTAAATCGCCTTTCAATTCCTATCTTAAGTGCTAAGAGCTCTGTAACTTTTGGCGTACATATTTATGATCGCCAAAGAAGTTTGACGATTCGCTGACTCGATCGGCGACTCTGTTTGAAATTTTTACCTAAAATGTAATTACTCACTATTCTCTCTAACATTTTGCAGATATGGCCAAACAACCAACTAGAGGGAGAGAGAAAGGAATCGTGATTAGAGAAAATACACCTCCACCCAAGGGCAAGGCAACCACAACTTCATAAAGTAAGGGGAAGGGCAAAGCCCTCGAATTATCCGATGCAAGCTCTGACAGCACAAGCTTCTACACCACCAAGCCACCCTCATATAACAGTGAAAGTGCAGAGTCTGACGAAGATTACCAGATAGAGGCAAGGAGGGCTGAGTTACAATCCAAAATGATACAGGATCCATATCGGATCAGAGATAGTCAAACAACCACTCCAACTCCTCCAGCTCCAGAGCAAGCATTAGTGCTGGCACCTCCAGTACAAGGTCCCCAACATGGATCAACGAATAGATCAAAGGCGGACGGTCTGAGAACGATCATTAAGGAGAAATGACTTTCCATAGATATCAAGAGGTGATGGAGTGCCTGAAACACCACAAATTCCAGATCATCACAAGACATCGCAGCTCTTACATACCAAACTAGGTTAGATAGTTCTACGATCCATACAGTGCATTGGTACCTCAACGGAAAAGGCTAGTCTCATCTTTTAAAGCAGTTGACTACGTGGTTGTCAGAGGAAGGAAGGTAGCATGTGACAGTGAGTCTATCAACACAGCTTTGGGTATGTCTGAGAAAATTAATGACCACTGCCAGCACTTGATCCGGACACAAAAGCTGGATGCGAAGAAAAAGTGGTTAGCTCCGCTAGTCTCAGATAATAATGCTCCGACTAGCCGAAAGAGTTCCAATTGAGAAGAAAAATCAGAACATAGTTGCACGATACTAGTTCAGATTTATCAACAGCACAGTTATGCCATCACAAAATAAATAAATCCTTCGTCATGCTAAGGCAGCTTGTCTTAGATGCATCATGGAGAAAACCAGGATAAATCTCGGGATGATTATTGCCTCTGAGATCTATATGCGTGCAAAGTAGAGCTAGACATCTCTCCCTTTACCGGTATTAATCACTGAATTGTGCAAAAGAGCTTGGGTGCCTAGAGATGCAACGAATGATGTGGAATTGGCTGCCACCGCCTCAACCAGTATCCGAAAGATCAAAGCCGAATATCTTAAGGACCAAGCAGAAAAGAAATAGAAGGAACTTGTGGCCACTAGATCTATACCTGCAGAGGCATCTTTGCCTACTCTGGCCCCTGGGCCTTCAGGTATATCTAATTTCATTAACACTCCTACAGGTCCCTCTGCTGCTTCATTACCACCCAGGCCTATGGCTGATGTCGCCTCTTCTGAGCCGATCACTCAGGCATCCTTGATCCGAATGGGACAGCTTGCTCAATCTGCTAATTGTTGGACTACCAACATAAAAAGCTCCATTCCAGGCATGATTCAGGTTGCTCTCGACAATGCTGTGAGACCACCGAGCACTACTATTGATGCTCTAGAGGCCAGGATAGTAGTATGTGAGCACGATCAAGGAGCCACAGAGGAAGTAACAACCTTAAAGGCCGCTATTGTAGAGTTGAAGAAAGATGTGGACTACCTAAATTCCACTGATATATCCATGATCTTTGGAACAGTGGAAGTTCCAGATGTGCCCGAAATGCCTCAGACTACCGCACGACATGGAGATGGAATAGAGCATACAACTGATCCTGAATCAGAGGCAGAAACTGACAAAGAGATATTTGAGGAAGTTACCGCGGATGATCCGAGACTGAAGAAATCATGATAGATGTTGTTGTGCAAGTTTCTTTGGCAAAGTCTCCTACTGCGGGATCCAGTGGAGTTGGTCCTTCTAGTGGTCACTCCGGGTACTGATGCCCAGATGAAATGACTATTAGCCAGGATCTCCTCTTTACCTTTCTCTCTGTCTTTCTTTCTTTTGCCTCTTGAATTCTGTGTTATTTACATTTGAGCACAAATGCTTTTATTTGTGATGGGGTGAGGCCCACCTTGTTTTGCTTATTTCAGATACTTGTGTTTTGTATATTTGGGGTTTTTCTATTTTTAATTTTGTTTTTAAAAACATCTTTGCGATTGTTTGAGCTCATGGCTCTCTTTTGGGTTTAATCGCAAAATGATTTTGACCCTTCTGAAAAATGCTGAATTTTTCGCACAGTTTCGCCACCGCTTGTGTTGAAAGTGGCTGTTCTTTTGCAAAGCATTTAATTCTCGGTTTAGATCAATACTGGTGACTTAAATAGTGCATACAATTGACCGAACATGAATGCACGGCTACGATGAGGCTAAATGAAGTTGCATAGGCAATATGTGAACTCTTTGCATCTCGTTGTGATTAGCCATTTATCAAATTGATTCTCTTGTAATGACCGTTGCTCACTAGTGAAAGTGTGTAGTCTTGTTTGACTTAAGTGTCGATGCCTTGTGTGATTAGCTTGCTTTGAACCATGCATGAATAAACCTAGAATTTGCCATGTTAGTCCGATTGATTTAGAAAGCTGTCCTTTTGATATGATCTTAGGCAACTTTAAAGAGTGTGAGCCAAATTTGACATATACCTCTTTTATGGCCTACCCGTGAGTGTGTGAAACACTTTTGACACCCTTTGAGCCTTACCTTTCTTTGGAAGAACCTTGATGAACCCTAGACTTTACTTGACCCACCACTGCAATCCTCTTGAGTTGTGATTTAGTGAATAGCCAACTTAGGCCAAAATCCTAAGTTGGGGGTGTGGTGAAAAGGAAAGGGAGAAGTTAAGAAGTGCAAGAAAAAGTCCCCCCCTAACCCATAGTAATGCATAAAAGTGGAAACCCCTTCAATTCAATTCAATTAAAAAAAAACTAGTGGAATAAAGTACGAAGGAAATCGGTTTCCCAAGCAGTCCATGAAGGTGAATAAAAAGGTGACTTATAAGCACTAGAAAAAGAATTGATAAAGGTAAAGAAAGGAATACCTTGAGAACACCACTGCTCACGAGGAAAAAGTCACTGAGCCTATGACCATACCTTTACACTCAGCCCCATTACAAGCCTTAGAAAGACCTTTTTTATCTTGAGTAAACCGAATCAAAAGTTGATTGGAAAATAAGGGCAAACCTATGGGTGAAAACATGCATTTGTGTTCCTCTTTTTGAGTGTGAGCGTTGCATTTGATTCCTGATATTAAATTGATTAGCCTCTGTGTGTGAATATGGAATCATTCTTTACATGAGGGCATTTAGATACCTTTTGTTGAGCTTGAACTTGCATGAGTAGCAAGTATTGCGAGCATGAGAATCTTTGGTAATGGTGTGCCACAACTTGAATCTTTAAGTATACAATTGAATCTTTTCATAAGTAGTTTGAGTCTTGTTGTGTACATTCATGATTTAGTCTTGTGTAGAACTATTTGAGACACCTTGTTGAATGATTGAATTTGAGTTCGCAGGACAAGCAAAAGTTTAAGTTGGGGGTGTTGATGAGTCCACAAATTGGACTCATTTAGGGCTTTATTTTGATATAAATAGTGTCTTCAAATGCTTATTTTGTCTCAATATCTGATGAAAACTCTAGTTTAAGGTATTTGAAGTTTTAGTGGAAGCATGGACACTTAGGTTCAAAAAAGGAACAAAAAGGTTGATAAGAATGAAGATGCTGAAGCCTGAGCATCGCCAAGCACACTTGGTGATTCGCAGAAGGGACACACTCTGCCCTTTGTTATAGTACACGAAGCCTTGAAGGAGCAAGGTCAAAAAGGTGATGAAAGGAGCAGTCGGCGTTCTGCCGAATATATCCCCAAAAGATTACTATGTCACCCAATGACACAGAGCACGACGATGCCGAGGGATAGTGCAAGATGGCGACGAACTACACCAAAGGGTGAATTGCTGAGTTAATCGGCGATTCCGACTAACCTCGCCGAATGATCCACCAACACTATTTTCTGAAGTCTATAAATACTAAACTTATTATTAATTTTAAAGAGTCGAACATTTCTTTTAGTTTCCAGAATAAAATTAGTACTTTTTGGATATTTTCTCTCAAGTTTGGAGAGGGTTTTTGGGAGACTTGAGGAAAGAAGGATTTCATCTTCCCCAAGTTGGAAGTGGGTCTTCTCCATTCTTCTTCCTTTGTTTAAATCAAGGTTTAATTTCTTATACCTATTTGATTTTACTATCATTTTAGGTGTATTTTGTTATTTCTTGATGTGTGGCTAAAACCCCCATTCTTGGGGTGTGATTTAGCAAATATGTGTTGATATTATTGTTGGGTCTTGCTAGCTGATAGGTTAGATGTAGTTTAATGGTGATTTCACCTAGTGGTTGTGGTTTAACCTAAAGGGTTTGTAGTTGCAAATACAAAGCCACCCGTATGTTTTCGGCTTGCCCAAGAGGGAGGTCGCAAAACCAAGACCACTAGACTGATGGCCTAAGGAGTGGGTCGACATGAGGTTCAGCCCGAGAGGGTGAGCCCTAGTCTCATATCCTAACACTTAGCTTGGGAGAGTGAGTGGGGTAAGGCGTAGGCTGGTCTTCATGCGGCAAATGTGTGTCTGAGAGGAACACATTTGAAACGGGGTAAGTTGCCCGAGAGGGAACTTATTTCCATTTAAAGCTTAGCCTACTCATTATTATCTTACAAATTTCCTTTCAAAAGCATGTACCCAACTACTTATCTCAGCTTGTATTGCTGTCACACCCCAAGAACTCTTACCCATACTTGATTTTCTTGTTAATTTTTGTTGTTTTCACTACTTGTGACAAAACCCCCAAATTGATATTTGACACTTTTGTGTCACCCATTTTAATTTACTATGTATTTAATCGTTAATGTCTTTAGCTACGACTAGTTAGAACTAAATTTTATTTTTCTATTAATTCTCAAAACCACTCCCTTGGGACACGACCCCAACCTTTAGTTGGGTTACTATACTATCGACGATCGTAGGCACTCGAACCGTAGGTTAGTGTCGTTGGTCACGATAAGCATCAATAAACCAAAAAAGGGTAACACTGCACAACACAGAGGGATCTTGAAGTTGATAAAGCTTGGAGAAAGGTTGATTCCACTTCACATGGATAACTAGATAGTTCTATGGTTGATGACCTCATACATGAATGTGAAGTATTCCTTACTCCTCATGTTATGTGGGCACATCTTTGAGGAACATATGGGGGTACGTCTGTGACCTGCCTCCGATAGTTGACTATCAAATTTGATGCTTACAAGAAGCGTCATGATCAAAATATCAAACAACACCTTAGGGTGATATCAAACATGACAGCTCAACTCAAGAGTGGTGATCATGTTCTTTAAGATGAGCAATAAATTATGGTACTAATTCTATCACTTCCCAATAATTGGGACCATTTTAAGGTAAATTTAACCCATAATAATACCATCAAAACCTTTTCTGATGTTGCACACCATGTTAAACTTGAAAATGAGCAGCTTGGTGATGCTAAAGCTACTTCTAACGCCTTGTGTAAGAGTCAAGTGGTACAAAATCTTCCGGCTTCAAGTGCAAGAAAAATTAGAAATGAAATGAGAATGACAGAGACTGGAGAAGGACACTCTAAGAAAAAGAAAAAGCCAAATTCCAAGAAAGAAAAAAGGTTACTCAAGAAGGGAGACAAGATTAAAATGAAGTGTTATAATTGCTAAGTGCTGGGGCATTTTGCTCGTGAATGTACTGAGCCAAAAATGGTAGCATTTATTAATGCATCTCTAAGTGCTACATGTATTTCTAGCACTTCTTTACTAACTAAATCTTATCCTATATGGATTGTAGACTCAAGATCCACTGACCACGTGAGTTGGGATAGAGAAGAGTTTGTGGATTTTCATCGAGTTTCATCTAAATCAAGGTGGATCTACGTAGGAAATAATGCTAATTTGGAAGTCAAAAGGGATAGACACTTTCAAAGTGAACTTGTGTGGTGGATGTTCTTTGATGTTGCATGACATCCTATATGCTCCATAGATTCGACGAAACTTAGTATCTGCGTCTGTTCTTTTAGACGCTGGTTTTTATTTACTTTTTAGTTGTAATGGTGTTAGAATAACTCTAGATAATGTTTTATATGGTTTTGGACTTTTTATGATCGTTTTATCGTTTTAGATTGTAATCCTTCAACTTATAACTATTATGTTGACTGTTGTGTAATGACATGTTATTCAAGTAATAATGATATTGATGTTATTACATGGCATGCAAGATAAGGTCATATAGGACAAGACCGAATGAATAGGTTGGAAAAGAAGGACATTCAGGTTCTTTCACCAAAATTGATATGCCAACTTGTGAAATCTATCTTGCTCGAAAGATTAAACGTAAACCATTTGGAAAGGCTAAAAGAGCTGAGTTTCCACTTCAATTAATCAATTCTGATATTTGTGGTCCAATGAATGTAAGGGCAAGATGTGGTTACATATTTCATTACATTTATTGATGACTTCACGCGCTTTGATTATGTGTATTTGATTTATCATAAATCTAAAACACTTTAGTTCTTTAAAAGATATATGAAGGAGGTCGAAAATCAATTAGATAAACGTATAAAGACTTTAGGAACCGCCGGTCGAGGACATGAATATTTGTCAAAATAATTTGAAGAATTATGTAATGAAATGGGTATTATAAGACAATTAACTAAACCTTATACACCTCGACAAAATGGTGTTGCTCAAAGAAGGAATAAAACATTATTAAACATGACAAGATCAATGGTGGCGCAGGCAAATTTGTTTATCTATTTTAAGGGAGATGCATTATTGATTACGGCCTACATATTGAACTAAGTGTCTTCTAAATTAGTGTCTTTCAATACTTATGAACTTTGGACTGGTCATAAAACAAGCTTGAATGATCTATGATCGTGGGATTGTGTAGCATATATTAAAGATCATTTTGTGAGTTTGGTAAACTAAGTCCAAATTAAAGAAAAGAAATAAATATTTAAGAGATACTATGAACATTCCGAAGGTATGTGTTCATTGATGAATTGGAGGATGGAAGTATCATTGAAATTGTATCACGCGCGCGATGTTAGATTTTGGGAAAATGATTTTCCCAAAAAGGATGAAATAGATGAAGGTGAGCCTCTATACGAAATGTTGAATTCAGAAGATCATGTAATATTGTCAGTCATACTTGATAACTCAATGGATCAAGGAATGATTCCCGGTCCAAGTAGGAGTTATGAATCCAAAAATCCTATAGAGGAATCTGAACTTCAATTACATAAGTATACAAGAAAAGGTATACATAAACGATTTTATGAGAATAAGGATTATGTTTTCTTGGTCACTCCTATAGAATTGGATGAACCTAATTCTATAAGTGAGGCTTTATCAAGTCCTAAAAAGGATGAATGGTTAAAAGCAAGACAAGAAGAATTAGAGTCTATGAAAACCAACAAAGTCTGGGATCTAGTTGATTTTGCTAGGGAATGTAATGTTATTGAGAATAAATGGATTCTCAAAGTTAAAGATAAATTGGATGGGTCAATAGAAAGACACAAAGCACAATTGGTGGCAAAGGGTTTTACTCAAGAAATTGGAATACACTACGAGGAAAATTTTAAATCAATTGTGAAATTTACCTCCATACAATAACTTTTAGCTATTGCTACACATTTAGATATAGAAATACACCAGATGGATGTGAAGACCATTGTTTTCAATGGAGAATTAAATGAGGAAATCTAAATAGAACAACCAATAGGTTTCATTGTTAAAGGCCAGGGAAAGAAAGTTAAACATGACGGAAAACGCCAATTATATAATGTATCTGCATTTTATACAAAAATGTTTAAAAAATAATTTTAAATTAAAAGATAAATGTAACATGTGATTGAGTGCATAAAAATGAGTATTACTAAAAATATTATTTTGATAAGCATAAAAAAATATATATTATTAAGAAGGTGACTTTAATTTATGTATTCATGTATAGAGGAAAACGAACCAAAATTACATTTTTGTAATAATGGTTGAAAGCTGACAAACTATTGCAACGTATGGGATTAGGAAAGATGGAAATAACACCAAGAATGTGGATAGGTTTCGTTAAGTCATTTAAATTTATCACCAAGAATTTGGATAGGCTTCATTAAGTCATTTAAATTTATTATTTTTTGAAAGATAACTCTAACTCTAGGAACTTTCTTCTGTGGGTGATTTTTGTAGTTAGAAACGTCATATAATATCAATAATGCTCCATATACTATATGGTAAAATAATAAAATTTATCTAAATTTGTGTTGATTGTAATATAGACATATTTCTTTGCTTAAATTTAATATTGGTCCATAAGAAGATTGCCTGTATATTTATGAGCTTATTCTTTAAGTAAATAATTATCAATGTTGTCTTTTCACTTTAGATTCACCAAAAGCTATGCTGGGAACTTGATTATAAGAAATGTGCTTTTACTAGATTACAAGAACCTTAAAACTTTAGAGAAAAAAAGATACATACAAAAGGATCGAGAAAGCATGAAGGAATTTTGCATCTTACTATTATTTAGGTTTTACTTCTTAAACATGCTAAATTCTTATTAATTTGACCTACTGGAGTATTCACGCCGAAAAGCAATAATTTTGGTCCTTTTAGATACCTAGAAAAAAGGGAAAAATAAAATAAGAGTATACTGATAAAAAAAAATAAGCATAGTGAGAGGCAGCAAAAATTATAATAATTTCAAAAATATATTTTCATTACGAGATAAACCCATGCTCATATCAAGTAAATAGATTTACAAATGAAGAAATAACACAACATCAAAATATTATAAAAGGATGAGAAATGCGAAAAAGTCACCTAAAGAACTGATGTGATGTCAAAAGGAATGACAATCAGTTATGCACATCAAAAATCAATTGAAAAAAAAGAAAGAATCGTGCTATACCAACCAAAGGAATATTTTTGTCAAAAAAAAATTCTTCCTACTAAATTGTAATCCGAAAAGTCATGCTATAACATTCTTTGCAAATTGGCAGTACTTGATATAAATTTATACAAATATATTGATGCAATGCAATTACGTTGGCAGCACAAAAGGTAGAAAAGTCTTCTTAAATTCTGATACATTAAGTGGTATTTTAATAAGAGTAGACAAATAGACTTAGCTACATCATTAAAATGTATTACTCAAAAAAGTACTTCTGTTTTTGTTTTTACAAGTTTGTCTTCAAGAATTTCAATAAGAGTAGATGAAAACACTTGACTACAATATTATTTATTTATTGCACAATAAAGTACCATTTACTTTCTTATATGTTTATCTTGAATATTTATGTCTCTATGGAATAATATTTATTAGTAAGATATAATCATATATTTATACCAAAATATTATAGGTTTAATCACGTACAAAACTCAAGATTTGCGGATGAACTTTTTAATTTGCATTTATTTGTTATTGTTTAAGAAGTAAGTTAGTCTTACGGGGTATAACAATACATTTTTTATGAGTATGTAATTCAACTTTTTAACTTAATGATTTCTTGCTTAACTACCCCTTTATGTAATTTAAATACTATTATTAAATTAGATATTTAATTACGAATTGATTGAATGAAGTTAAAAAGTCAATACACATTCATGTAACTAAAATAATATACTCCCTTCGTTCCATTTTATGTGAGGTAGATTGACTCGGCACGAAGTTTAAGAAAGAAAGGAAGACTTTTAAAACTTATGGTCCAAAATGAATGATAGAAATTTGTGTGGCTGTAAATCATTTCATTAAGGGTAAAATAGACAATTTATAGTTAAATTGTTACTTAAATATATAAATGTGTCATTCTTTTTGAGACTGACTAAAAAGGAAAGTAAGTTACATAAATTGGGACAGAGGGAGTAGTATTTATGGAGAAGGGACTAAAATGATCTCAACTATTTGAAATGATACAAAATTACCCTTCATCCACCGTTCGGCCCCCAAATACCCTTACGTCAACCTTTTGGCTCAAACAAACCCTTATTTCTGATTGCTCACACTCATAAGGTTTATGGAGGATAAATTTATACCAAATCTCATAGTTTAAGGGCAATTTAGGCGATTCTCCATTAAAATAATTTGGAATTAATTAATATATGGAATTGTATGTTTGCCCTGATTTTGAGTTTCATAGTAAAAAATTTAAAAGAAATCTCTACTATCTCTACTCACCTCTTGGGGGGGGGGGGGGG
>JAJOOR010022592.1:0-21866 GCA_036250505.1 Solanum acaule | reverse complement strand
GCTGAGGGTCCTCCGGAAACAGCCTCTCTACCTCCACGAGGTAGTGGTAAGGTCTGCGTACACTCTACCCTCCCCAGACCCCACTTAGTGGGATTTTCACTGGGTATGTTGTTGTTGTTGTTGTTGATCATCGGAGCAAGCGTATCATCTAGCTAAGGCCCAAACTATCAGACTTAAGTCCGCTACACCAGTCTACAGGGATCTAAGCCAGCCGAGTGACGTCAGGGTAAAACTAAGGCCTATCAGTTCCGAATCATGTATTTCTAAGGCAAGCACTCCACATAGCAAGGAAGGTCAATTAGTAACACATATCATGCTCACAGTTACCCGATAATTCCCGAAAGAGGCCGAAACATGATTTCTAAACACCTAAGCATGATTCAATAACTACCAACCCAAATCCCAACTAATCAACATGCATTCACACTCTCGAGCTCAATCTAAGAGATGGAAACCGTAGCCTACCTGTAGGCCGATCACGCGTGCTCCAAAATCTCTCCTTTGGAGCTTTCCCTTTCCGAACAGCCTCGAAACGTTGACACACTATCAAAAATAGAGTCACAACGTTATTACGGTCGTTTTAGACACTAAAATTGCAAGAAACGGAGACGGACCAATTTCGGGGTCAAAATGGGGAAATTCGGACCCGCGCTGAAAATTCCGGAATTAACCCCAAAAATAAGTTCTTAACAGCTCCCCGAACTTGTGTTCCATGATGGGACACAATTCGGGGCTCGGAAACAACACAGAACCAACATGCAACCAAAACCCAAATTTTCCTCAATAACTAAAGAAATGGGACAGCAGTTAATTCAGCATATTTACCAGAAACGGGCGGTCTACAGTAAATTCCGACAACACCACAACGCTCTCCTCGAAAAACCCCTCAAAATGGACTCAGGAATCGCTGAAATCGGACCTAAAATGGATGAGAAAACAAGTCTCAAAAATCCCAAAATCAAGCTCACAAAAAAGGGGTTGTGGCAGCAGGTATTTTACCTCGAACGGGGACCCCAAATCAGATTCCGAGCTCACCAACGAGTTGTCCTCGAAAAATCTCACAACTTTGCCTTTTGAATCGCCCAGATTGGAGCTCCAAAGCTCAAGTTATCGCACTTTAAAGAAAATGAGGAATAAAGCTAAGTTGGGGTTTTATAAAGGGTGAAACTGGTCGCTAAAAACCCAAAAGTTGGTCGTTAAAGGCCCAATCTCTGGTCGCTAAAGAGCTGCACCAGATCTCAGCTTTGGCTAAATTCTTCAAAGTCTCCGACGGGGTGCTCGGAATTCGTTCGGTACCCGATAAAAATAAAACAGATATGCTACCCTACTAAATTCGAAATTCCGGACTCAACGGCGCAGTTGAAATTTTCATCAGAGGTCATCTTGATAAAAAGTGGGTCCCACTTCCAAAAACGATTTTAACCAAAATCCACCAAGGGGCATGGAATGAGTCCGGAGGCCTCGAGAGTCGAACGAAAGGTCGTTCTAGACCAAACTCAACATTCCAGAGCTAACCGCGCTGACGGAATTTTCATCCGAGCGCGTTTTCCAAGAATGTTGACCAAAGTCAATCTTAGGCCAAATTTCAAAGGCTAAAACACCTAATGATCCAAACTCGCATCGAAGACCTCGATACTCGTGCCAACTATGCTACTAGCCAAATTTGGCCATTCCGGAGCTGATGGAACCGTCAGAATTCTATTCTGAGGTCGTCTTCTTGAACTTTTGATCGAAAATGATCGTTGAAGGTTCATAAGCTCCAAAACACTAAAACTCGCACCATAACCAAACGAACGACCACGTGACCGAACTGTCAGTCCCAGCAAGTCATAAATGACTTGGGGTCACTACAGGAACGCTCTAAACGACACACAGAAGGCAAGATGCAGAAATGACCAGGAGGGTCATTACAGATTTGCCTAAGATGTTCATAGCTTGACCCAATCAATAGCAGCTTCAAGCGGTTTTATACTAGACAAGCAATGATGTGAAGGAGGTCTCCAGGCATGATGCATGCAGCATCATCGAAAGGGAGATATGAAGGATTATTGTGCCGCAGGGAGATACATGGAGGGTGGCTGCACCTGTAGAGAGGCTATGGTAGTAGGCAGTCATCAGTAAGCAGCACACCATGGAGACAGAAAACAGAGCTATGCGGTGGGGGAAGCTTTGGCATGAGACCACCAGTAGACGATTGAGAAGAGCTTAAAGTGGGAATATTATAGCAGAAGTGCTAATTCTTAGAAGAGTTGCTCAAAAAATTTGTTACCTTTTTAAGATAGAAAATACGCCAAATCACTAACTAAGATATTTCGTTTGGAATTTAGTGTTCTTGCCCCAATTGTCTTGTGTGCTTCTTGCATTTTATGAATCTGTTCACTGGTTATGTTTATTAATGCATAATATGGGTCTGCATCAGAAATGAGACTAGCAGTATTTAAGTTGTTAGCTAGGATTGCCAAAGTATACATTTGGTAAGTCCATGTCTGTAATATCTGCATGTTGATTTAAGTTGAACTATATTAATTATATGTTACTTGTGATTAATATTAATGCAGATACTCCAGGAGCACCTAGGCAATGGTGGTTTGGAGGTGGCACTGATCTGACACCTGCTTACATTTTCGAGGAGGATGTGAAGCACTTCCATTCGGTATAAGCATGCCAAAAAATTACACCTTTGTAGATCTTTGTTTCATTAGTTCAAAATTTCTGATGTCTAATTTAGAAAATTTACCATGGAGAAAAGCATTGAGAGATTTTTTTACAAGCTGCTTTATTTACTCAAAAGTGACAGAAAAGTCCCAGGTCTTTCCTTGTTGGCAACAAATCTAAAGTCCGGAAGTGCTTCCTTCATTGGGATATGTCCAGCCCTACAATCTGACTTGACCTTATTTCTTCTGCCATCTCTAACTAAGAATCCGTATCTTTTGCGGAGTCTTCCCTGCCTGTTCTGGTGTTTCCACACACTTACATGAGTTACACCCTGCAAAGTTGTTACTGCTCTTTGAGCACCACTATTCAACATCATCACTATGCTTGGCTAGAATGAAAGATCTTCATATTCTATCACATTGGATGTGTAAAAGTTGATTGCAACCCTCTGTTTGCGTTGCAGGTGCAAAAAGGTGCTTGTGACAAGTTTGATGCTAGTTTCTACCCTCGTTTCAAGAAGTGGTGTGATGATTATTTCTATATAAAGGTATTAGAGTTTCATTTACTAGCAGATAGAAGTTGTTTTCCATATGAAATTTCTATTCCCATAATCTGTCAGAAACTGAAATAATAGGGTAATTGTGCTAGAGACTGTTAAAGAATCTGGAGTGTAGATTTACCCACTAAACATGAAAATGCTGTAATTGAACCATCATTAGCGAATTTAAAACAGTGTAACAATTCCAACTGCATCAGAGTCATTGTTTTGTGTCTAACATGTAACAGTGTTAAGTTGTGGCATTTGGGTTGGAAAAATTATAGAAATAATCTTTAAAGCTGAAATCAATCATGTTTCATTTGATAACTAAACTTTGTTTCGAAACAGAACCCAAAAAGTTCCTTGAAGAACCAAAACAGAAAACAACTGCTTATTCCAAAAAAGAAAAGAAAATCCAACACAATGTCTAAAATAGTTTTCAAAAACTATTTACTTTAGAATAAACCAAAAATTGAACCAGACACAAAGGACAATAGTGTCAAGTTACACAAAATCCTCCAAGCATCTCCCCTCATTAAGGTGTACCTTAGTGCTCTTTGGTTTTTCTGTTTGCCGCTGATCAGCTTTTATTTCTCTATATTTAATTCCAGAAATTGTAAGTCAGGCTTTGGTTTCTCATGAGGCGTGCTGTAAGGATCAAATACCTAAATTAATTGCAGTCTTGCTTAAGTACCTAGTACGATTCTCACATGTGAATTGCCCCCCTTTGCTGAAAGCTGCTATCTTCCTAAAGATAAATCAGGCATTCAGAGGGTTTCAGGAAAACTTTTACAAACCATAGAGATTTCTAAGCAAATTGATCCTTTAATGAAACTGTCGAGGTAATGGCAGACCGTACTTTGTGTCATCATCTTTTACCTAGGTTAATTTGTTTGAGTTTGATCCATGACTGCGTTGATTTTTTCTGTTTTCTAGGAGCTTTTGATCCTTTTCTTGGATGTAGTTATGCATTCTTTTATATCTATTGTAACCTGAGCGGAAGCAATATCGTAGAAACAATCAGTATTCAGTCTTGCCTTTTTCACATTCCATATCTGGAATTTATGGTGAGACTAGAGTCTTTGTGAAGAATCGTAATGCTGCATTCTGGTTATTAAGTGGTGATAAAGTACCAGAAGCTTTTAATGGGGTTACTCTTCCATGGTTGCCTATTACTTTTTTGTCCAATTGAAGTAATGTCACAATCATGTTTTGACTGAGCTCATTGTTTTGCAGCACCGTGATGAGAGGCGGGGTCTTGGAGGAATTTTTTTTGACGACTTAAACGACTATGATCAGGAGATGCTTCTCTCCTTTTCTACAGGTAAATGATGTGAAAAGACCACCTGTAAATTTAGAATCACTCTGGAAAGCTTGTTTGTAGCAGGATTATATGATGCTCATCTTTTAGATGCATATCCTAGATGGGGAAATACATTTTGCTCTGAAGATATTAAGAGCTGCTGAAATGAGCTGTTGTCCACACTTTCAGTTCTCCATTAGTTTACTGGTCTTTTTCCAAGTAGAAATATTTACTTGAACCTTAAATAGCTGGAGATTAGATTAACTCCATTCCTTTTTCTGAATAATTAGAAACATCAAACTGTTTGCTTAATCTGATGATGGAAGTTAATTCATGCACAGTTAACTTTTCAATTGTTGGAATGGATAAAATACCCTCTCCTAATGTATGAGTTGTTGAGTGCAGAGTGTGCTAACTCCGTCATTCCAGCATATATACCTATCATAGAGAAGAGGAAGGATACACCATTCACCGATGAACACAAGGCATGGCAACAATTACGGAGGGGGCGCTATGTGGAATTCAACTTGGTGGATTACTCTGTTCTCTAAGTTCTTATTACAGTAAAATAAAATAATAAACAACTGTTTTGACTTGGTTCTTTTTTGCTTTGTAATTGAAGGTTTATGACCGTGGAACTACATTTGGTCTCAAGACAGGAGGTAGGATTGAGAGTATTCTTGTTTCTCTTCCATTAAGTGCACGTTGGGAGTACGACCATGTAAGTTTCTTCTCTACATTGGTAATCGATTCTGCTGATATCCTTCTTAAGAAGGAAACAATTAGTATATAAATTAAGTTCATATCAACTAAATGATTGTTTATTCTATACAGCAACCAGTAGAGGGGTCTGAAGAATGGAAACTCTTGGATGCTTGTATCAACCCTAAGGAATGGATCTGTTAGTTTCAATCCATGTAAAGTTTACTTGTGTTGGTCTTCTATATTTGTTGTCCTCGCATTTCTTTGATTAGATTTCCTGTTTTTAGCCCCTTCCTTTGGGGGTCATCCTGAGGGGATTGAGGAAAGGATGGAAATGGTTGATGTAGGAATATGTTAGAATCCATAATGTTAACTAAAACTGAGGCTTTTAACCTAATGATGTGATGAGAGGAAAGTTTGTTATCTTGACGTGTCTGATGCCAAAAACTATCGATGATATGTATATATCCATCTCCATATCGTGTCAAACTTCATTCCTAGTAGCCTCTACTGGTGATGTAGTTAAGCATAAACTACATATATCTCAATCCTTGAAAGCAAAATATATCTGTCTGGACAATCTGATTGAGGAGAACATATGAGAATAGACCAGAGACATATTGTCTCCTCAATCAACTTACAATTTCAACAGGTTTCGATTAATTTTGTAATTCCTAGTACTTACTTGTACATGTGTCTTACCACAACCTTAGTCGCATATTGTCCTCAACACTGTACATATTAGACACACGTGTCTTACCACAACCTTAGTCGCGTATTGTCCTTAACACTGTACATATTAGACGATATAGTCTCGTTACACTTTCACTAGTAAGAATGGTTTTATCGGGATGTAAAGGCATAGATAGTAGCAACTGCAGAACAGGCCTCTGAGTGTTCACCCATGGATTCAGAATTTAGATGCAGTGGGTTCTGAGAAAATTCTGTCTGAACTTGTGCAAGTCAAAAGGAGTTGGGCAGGGCCAACAAGGGTTGTCTTAGAGGAGTAAGTACTTAATCATTAATCGGAAGTTTCAAGTTCGTGCTTTGAGTATGGAATTAACTTACAAAGGGAACGGTTCACCCTCCTTCCAGCTCAAATTAGAATTGGATAAGTGAGTACTGAAGACCAATTAAATACGTTCAGTTTAGCTATCTCTGGAATTAAACATCCTTTCCACTTGTCATGCATCACATCATACACCAAATATCTTTGGTTTGGTGGAAAAATAACAAAAATAATTCTGTTCTTTTGTTATCCTTAATATTAGTTATTTATTTTTCAATACTTAACTATACGTTAATATGAATATTGTGGTAAGTTACTCATACTACTCATTGTTGTTTAAGAGGGCGCATAAAATTCAAAGTGGACAAATAGAAGTAAATAGAAGAAGTGCATAATTCATTATATACATTTTCTTTTTATCTCACCTTAATTCGTTACTTAATTATGGTAAAATCACATGATTTGGTGTCCTTTCAATTAGTAATTCAATATTTTTTTCCCGATAATTGTGATGTCCTAGTTAATTCGTGCACCTTGATCAGTTTTACAAAATACCTATTACCTTCACTAGTATAAGTACCGGATAATTCTATCTATCAATACTTAAAGAATTCACAATCTCATGTGGTGGTGGGGGTTGGGGATACTCAAGAGGGGAAATAATGAAAAACAAGAAAAATATGTATTCTAGAATTGCATGAAGGAGCCTATAAAAAAATCACTTCTATGGAAAAATGATTGCAAGGCCACCCACGTGTCTTTTCTTATTTTTGGTTTATTTATTATTTTGGTCAAAGTGAACAAGTATGCTGGATGAATCTATACTTGGATCTTATCACTATCCCGTAGAGGTAAAGGGACCGTTTCTTATCAATAAATTGATAATAAGTGGTTAGAGTTATGAAAAATTAAGTATTAGTTATGAGTAAATTTATATATTATTTTATATAGGTATTAGTTATACATAGATTTCCTCGTAACTTATATATATACGAGTTATGCAGATTTCTTAATTATCAACCAAATGACATATTAATTTTATACAAAAATAACTTATTTTTTATTTCCCCCTATACGTTATATAAATTATACGAAAATTAATATATAAATAACTTGTTTCTTATGATTGATAAATTAATGCCTAGTTTCTTTAATCAAACTTCTTCTTGACACATCAATTTCAAATATTAATATTGTTTTTCTATTATACATAATTGGTCCAACTTTATAGTTTCTTGCGTGTGGGCAATCGAATTTGGTTGCTATCAGAATTGATGAGTTGTAATCTGTTAATATTTAATTTTCTGATGTATCCCTTCTTTCCTTTCTCAATAATTTACATTTTGTGTTGTATTTTACTATATATTCAATATAAGCCACCATATCCTTGATGTAATTATATGATCTGAAATTAATATGAAAATTATGGTTAGAGTTTAGATCTGACGATACAAAATCATATTAGATTAATAAAAATCCCCCTCAAACAGTTCTTACGTGTCACTAACCTCTTATTTAAAATTATTTACCATAAGATAAACACCGAATAATCAAAATATTATATCAATTGGATTAAAAGGATTAAATTAATTCAATTTTTGTATTCGCTTTCGATACCATCACATCAACCATAATATCTACACGCAATTAGTTGTTGAAATTCTTTTCTCTAAACTTTATCTTATCAAAGAAAAACTATACTTAAAAGTTTTATTTCTATCGTAGAAAAATTAGCCACGTCATTAATTACTTAAAGACTACAATCTGGTCTCAGTTTTATTTCATAGAGAAATATGTCAACACAAAAATTGTTAATTTATCGTTAAATCGGTGGTAGTTGATTAAAAAAAAAATTATGCTAATCAATTGTTAAACAAAATTTATGTATTATTATTCGCTGCAAAATTACTCCAACAAAACTTGGATAAGCTAAGTCCTCCTCTCTATCTCCGCTAGACACACTACCATCATATGACAGTTTCAATGGGACGAAAGCCAAAGAAGACTTTGAGTTACTACTCCAAGCTACATATAAAGTGATTTACGATCAATAAAAGATCTTATAATATGAGGCTTAAGTTATGTATATATGTCTGTCACCAGTGCTTATGGGCGAACAAACACTTTTATTTTAAGTTCAAGTTTTAACTTGTAACTTTGAAGATTTTGACACCACGTTTTAAATTAGGTATAAAGAAACTTTTAACCATACCATTTATACTAAGGAAGAAAAAAAAGGGAGATCAACTTATACATCTTACTGTAGTATTGAAGAGTCAAATGGAAAAAGTTTGAGAAAAAAATCAATAAAAATAATACACAAAGACATTGTTCATGAGATAATATTGTACAAAGAAAATAAACAATAAATGCAATTTTCTGTCTTTTTTCTCACAGTAAATAAAAATAAAAATAAAAATGCAATTTTTTAGACAAAAAGACAAATTGAAGTATACATATATTCATCAAGCCTTTGGTGTTTTGGTCCGCACATACTGATAATTTTAGTAGTACATTGGATCACCTTTTTAAGCCTTGGGTGGTTCTGCTGCAGGTGCAGGTGCAGGTGCAGGTGCTTCTTCCACCTTGACAACAGCAGGTGTCACGTCAGTAGGTGCAGGCGCATCTTCGACCTTGACTGCAGCAACAACAACAGGTTCTTCTTCCTTGTTTGATTCTCCAGCCTCAATAACTATCTCCTTCTCCTTCACCTCTTGATCATCAGCAGCTGCTTCCTTCTTATCTTCTGTCACTATAAAAGTGGAAACTTTTTCCAACACAAACAGAATTGGGCCCGATACATATGAAGCCCCAAACTTTGAACTTGCTTCGCTAACAGCTTTTGATCCCGGAAATTCTTCACACCAAAATTTACTTATTAGTTCCAGTGAGCTCACTACCTACAAATTAAAATTAAATATCTATTTTTTAAATACTTACCAATCTTGGCAAGCTCATCAAGGAATTTCTGAACCCCGTCTGAGTTTTTCTTCAGCCCTGCACCCTTTGGTTCCTTCACTAAACTCTGTATATTTTTTTTTTTTTTCATCATAATAAACACACTACATGTAAGATTTAAAAAATAATTGAATTATTGTACATAATTTTATTCTATATCACAGTTTGAATCCATACAATCATACTATGTATACACTTTGTGTAGGAAATCCTCACTATTTTATCTTTTCTCAACGATTCAATCAAAATATCTATGAAAATAACTACTAACATTTTCTAGTGAAAAATCGTGACTTTTTTAGTAATGGTATAATTTAGTTACCCTATTTTATTAAATATTTTTTGAAAATTGAGCATATTAAGAAGAATTAATATATAAGAAAAATAATAATTTAGACACTTATTTTGGAACAAAAAGAATACTATTTAATAATTCTACCAAATTTTGCATAATATTAAAGTACAAATAAATAAATAGTGTATAAAAAAAACCTTGATCTCAACTGCTGCAGCTTCATATATTTCAACAACTTTGGGTTGAAGCTCAGTCTTCTTCTCTTCAAACTCCTTGCTATACTCCTCCTGAAATTTAGCAGACAATAATTCATATTAATTGTTTTTATAGATTTAAGTTATATGTACTGAATAATATAATATTTTTTTATATATCATTAGTACTATACTATCAAATAAAGATATTTAAATGATGTGATAATATAAATGATTTTTACATCGTCAGTATATAAAATCTAAGATATTTGTGTAAAAAATATTATACTTTTTCTTGATTCTAATTCTTTTTAACAAAAAAAAAAAGATTTTATGAGATAATTCTCCTCCATCACATATTAATTATTCTTTTACACGTTTTTTAAGAAATCATAAATAAAATAAATAGTTTACTATTTTACCCTTTATTCGCTCTCTTGAATTTTTTCTTTTGAAACTTATAAACTTATTCAGACTTTAAAAAGATATTAAATAAAGACAGCTTATCTGTTACAACAAATTAAAATATTTGATAAATATATTTATTTGTTACCTTAGCTTCATCAAAAGTCTTGCATGCCTCAGCAGCAGCCGTCTTCTTGGGTCCATTTTTATCAAAGATCTGCTTGATCTTTGGAAGAACCTTTGCTTTCCAGTATCCCATCTTTATTTCTTTCAAATCAAATACTCACAAAATATCTATATTTGTAGGAAGAAAAATAATAATTAAATACACAACATGATAAAAATTCTTGCTATAAAAGATTAATAGGTAAGACGAAGAGATGGATGATAAATTATGTAGCTAAACAACAAAATATGTTGCTAGTCTTATTTAATGATGGATTAGCAACAAACTACTGAGAAAAATAAGAATTAATGAAAGATGAATTTTTGTAGCTAAATAATAAACTTTATTGCTGATCATATTTAACAATGGATTAACAGTATATTATATAAAAAAAACTACTGAAAAAATAGGAATTAACAATAGATAGAACACCTAAAAGAAAGAATTGACCTCGAGTCTATCCTACTGAAATTTTTTTATGTAGCTAATTAACAATAAATCCGTTGCTAATCCTATTCAGTGATGAATTAACAATATATTATCAAAAAGCTACTGAAAAGTAAGAGTTAATGAAAGATAAATTTTATAGCTAAACAACAAATTCGTTGCTAATTCTATACAATTTTTTTTTATTTAGCTACAAACAATTTAACGACGAAACTGATCATAACCTTTTTGTAGTAAGAAAGCAAGAAAGAATTGAGTAGTGTATGTTTCACTTACATGAATATGAAGAAAGCAAACTGAAATCTCTCCCTTCTTTGTTTGCTATTATATATTTGCTCTCTAATAATAATAATAATAACAGATAACTGTTGTTATATATAAGTAGACAATTCATAAAATAACTTTTCTATTTGTAGCCAACTGTGCTTCCAAATATAAGGACCTGGCAAGGCCTTATACCAACAAAGACTTATTTTCAACTCCAAATACTCCTTCTCTTTCTCATTATTTACACATATATCCAGGTGTGGAGCCACACGTAGAAATTACATCGATCTGTTTGGTTTGATTTTATATATTATTGGATTATTAACTTGTAAATATGTGAAACGGATAACTAAACTAATAAAGTACTTATTATTGATTTTTGGTTAATAGGTTTTTTTATCCTTTAACGGTTTGATTTTCGATTTAATCAATAAGAATAATGTTCAATTGTTCATATAGTCATATATACATGATGCTTATAAAATAGAAATAGTAGTAAGAATAGAAGTGCAACACAAATTTCTACATTGATCACTTTTGTTTATGACAAAATTGTTCAAATTCCTTCTAAAATTTCATACAATAAATTGCAGAAAAAATATTAATTTTATGTCTTTGTCATAATCAAATAAAAAATTGAGAAGCGAGAAGGTAATACTAGTTTGTGTCGAGAAGAGAGAAAATGTCACAATAAAAAGATATAGAAGCTAGTTTGTGTTGCCTACAATAGAAAGTAATACTAAAATTTTAGGAAATAAGGTCGATAAAATGTTAAAGTTATTGTTATATAATAGGAGTAAAATAGTAATTTTAATATAATCTTATTGGATTATCGATTTAACTATTAACCAAAATCATAAAACTGAAAAATCGAACCAATAACCTAATACAAATTTTACAAAACCATTAACCCAATATCAATAAATCAATCATGTTTTTTTTCCACTTGGTATATCAGTTAAATCATTTTTTGCACACTCCCACAGGCAACAGTAGTGCATGGGTTCATTCGATTTTTTTTTTTGTGAAATATTATATTGTATAGTTAAGATTAAAATTATATATATAATAGATATTAAATTTCTTTAAATTCTTCATATATTTACTTATTAATATTTTGAACCTATAAAAAAAAAATTCTGACTCCACCACTTCGTATATCCCTGTGTCTATCACCAAAATGACTACCCTACCATGCTTTCTCACCTCTGTCTTTTTCTGTGAACAGGGATGAATGTAGAATTGAGCATTGGATACTTGCACAACACACATGTTTATTTTTATTTTTTAGAAAAAATAAAATAAAATAGTAATTAATTTAAATACCAAATTCACCCTTACATAATTAATTTAAATACTTCATCCATCTTAATTTATGTGAAGGTATGAATTTTGAGAGTCGTTTGTTTTAGTTTTTAGCATAAATTTAAACATGGAATTTTTATTGTGTTAAAAATAAAAATCACGTATTTGAAAACAACCTAATGTACTATAAATCATATAATAATTATCAATTCAAAATATTTAAAGATATTTAGAAGTCATAGTCAAAGAACTTTTTTTACTCTTAAAATCTGAACTGAACTAAGACAAAAAAAATATCATTTATCTATCTCTTTTTCTTGGATAATAAGTCTCACATGAATGTGATTTACTAGTCAATAAGTAGATAAAAACCATGAGATATTAAAATTCGACTCTCAATGGAGATAAACCATCTTGAGTACGTATTTAGTTTTTATTTGCTTAAACATTGGTTGTCATAGTTACTCTGATGGAAGATAACATGAACCTAGTGAACAATTGAGATACATATAATAAATGTCGTTTCATAGCAGTTTGAAGGTGATCAGTTAAGTAAGTATTGAATCATGCACATGTAATATCATGTTTGATAGCTAGTTAGGAGGTCAATTATTCATGCATAAAATTAATACAATGTTTGGTTTGCAGTTTGAAAATCTACATAGCTAATACATGCATAAGTTATGAGAAAATCTATGTATTATTTTATGCTATAAAAAAACTGAAATAACTAATACCTATAAGAATAATTCTTACAGTACTAATATCGGCATAACTCTAACGAGCTACCAAAACGATTCCTTGAAGGGTATTATTGTCATTTCATGTTATGAATCTGTTGGTTTTGACTAATTTGAAGAAATAATGATTGGAGTAGGTGATTTTGATGAATTAGAAAAGAATATTGAGGGCAAAATGGGTAAAAGAAATTGACAGCTAGCAAATGGGTCAATCATAGGTGGCGTGGGGCCTTAAATCCAACTTGCTCACGTGGCTTCGCTGGTTTCTACAAAAATCACGCCGTCAAAACAAATCTCCCCTTTTCAAATCTGCCCTCCTTGTTCTACCCAAATTACATTACTGCCATCCAATTAAATGAGTACCCAACTCTGGTTGGTTAATTATATTATATGGTTTGTTGTTTGCATGAATGAGGAAACTTATATCTTGTTTGTAGGAATATACATTAATATTCTTGAGCATCAAGTTTATTTTTACCTTGTCTCAATTCTTGTCTAACATATTCATACAAGGATACTCTTGGAGCAAAGGCTATTAGACTCACTTGTAATCACATTAAGATAATGGATTTACATTCACTATTCTTTACATTACTCTATTTAGTCATATTCATTTTGCTTTTAACTGTTAATTAATATTTAAATCGCTAGTAAACAAACCTAAAAAGAGTTAGATTAGGACGCATGCTCTCATAGATTAGAATGTGTGATCTTGATCATATACAAGTTCAACTATAACGTTTTTAGGATAAGTAGTTTGCCGTTTACGTACCATGGAGCCAGATCAATTATGTGTTGGGTTGACTCTACAAACTTTGCTCTCTTACTAACCTGAATACTTTTTTTTACAAAGGTGTATTCAGGATGGTGCACTATTACGAAAAAATGCATTTAAGATATAAATTTAATTGGTTTAATTTTTAGGTCTTAATGTGAATTGTTAGATTTTAAAAATTATAGGTCCAAAATATATAATACAAAGGTGGGTGAACCTAATATTTGAAAAACAAAGTTAGTATAACATGTTCAGAATGGTATCGGTCTGTCTCTCTAGCAATTATACTAATAAAAAAACTACTCTCGTAAGAGTAGCAAAAAAAAAAAAAGTTGTTCATTTTTCACAAAACCATTTTTGATGAAAATTAGTTTTCTTCGTGTCAAACACAACAAAGTGTTGTAGAATTATATTTGGAGAAATTATTTTTCGACAACATTTATAGAGTCAGCTTTAATGAAACCTCTTATGTTCTTCGAAAAATCATTTTGTTCAAATATAACTTCTTCTCTCTCTTTTTTTTTAAAAAAATAATGGCTGTTTTTATTTTGAACTTCTTCAAATTGTTTTAAATCCAAATGGGGTCTGTTGTGGTGTCAGCAATTGTCCTGTCGGGGTTATTTCAATTTCAAATTTCAAATTTAAAATTTAAAAATAAGATTTAGACGATTTTCAAGTATTTTCACGCTTCACCTGTAAAATTTTAACTATATTTTTATGGCTAAACACGATTTTAACTTCTAAATATTTTTTCCCCAGCTCAACTTCAATTATTAGTATATATATATTTTTAAATTTCAACCAAATCATGTTCAAACTCCTATTTACTTATTGACAAAAGGAAAAAAAAAGGTTTTATTCCCTGAATGGAAAATTTAATTAAAACAAATGCAACAAATTAAACAGGTCGGATTATCCATCAATAATTGATAGGAACAGTGTTTTTACCTACTTATACATAAATATAATGACTAAAAATAGAGTTTTATATATGAGGAATGGGGGTTGATTGGTTAATTCAAATATAATTCAAATAAAATAATTGAATGATGAATATATGTTTGATTAATGATTTGATAAGTAGGGCCATAGAGGTGATGATAATACGTTGGCAAAGCACATGGGGGTGATTGTAAATAAAAGAGGTGATTAAGGAATATTGATTTGTTAATCAAGGACTAATGACAAGGAAGGATACCTAACAACTTCTCTCATTTTTTTTGGTTTTGTTTGATATTCGTAGTTGCGTCATGCTCTCTAATATGATTTCATTTTTCATGTTTAAAGCTCGAATCTGAAACTTTTAGCTAAAAGTGAAAGAATCATATCCATCCACGATTCTTATTGGCACCTAAATGACTATAGTTTTAATGGTTTGCTTTACACCTTGTTTGGATATTGGATGTTACCCATTGTGTTGTATTGTTAGTTTGATCAATACAATGTTTGTTTTGATTGTTGCTGAAATTATATTGTTTCGTATCGTTTAAATCAATTGTTAGACCCATTTTATGTAACAATAAATTTGGTGTGTTTGCATTATTACCTTAATATTTTCTTCTCATTTTGTCTTTACTTAGTATTTAACAATTCTATTTTATCCTTTACCTTACCTAACCTTTTCATAGACGTTGTTCTATCTCATATCCTACTTTCTTGTAGGTTTATCATTCAAGTTATGGATATGTGATATTATTTGACGACGGAGAAGGATACAATCTATCCAAACATTGTATTCATTAGAACAATACAATACAATACAATATAATATAATATGCTACATTATGAAACATAAACAACCATCCAAACAGAATGTTAATAAACAAAAAGATTCAAGTATCATACGTCATCCAATATTTGTAATTAATTTTTAAAATAACTGATATTCGTTCTAAATAAAAAATTTACAAGATTTTATGTAGCAAAATAATTTATTTTGACAGTAGAATAATTTTTTGAGAATATAATTTGAACAAAGTCTTTGTAGTCCTGCCAACAAACACAAAGTGTGATATACATTGGAGAAACTTGCTGTAAACAGCAAATTGAGTACACCTTGCACAACATGAATATTATTTCTTACCAAAACCAACTTTTCAAATTTTTTTAGATTTTAGTATTTTTATATAGTATGTGTTTTTAATAAACCACCAGTTTATGAAGGCATATATACACGAGCTGTTGGGTTGTTCCCCCCTTTTTTGTTTTGGTTGATCAAATGGAAATACAAGTCACCATAATTATTAAAGCAATCACTCTACCCTATATCATTTCTTATGGACATTATTTGGGAAACTAACAAAATATTGATATAGAATTAAAATTGAAAATAGTAAGTAAATTGTCAAAATATAGTGTCGTGGCAAGTTACTGTCTAGGAAGTAATTTTGCTCTGATTCCAAATATGTGTATTATTTTTTAATGATTAGAAGTCTGAAGTTTGTATAAAATTATTATTCAGAAAAATAATAGGAAAAAGAATAATTTTATTGAAGAAGAGAGAAGGATTTTTTATGTGATATCAAGAGAAATTTAAATGAATTCTCTAAGGTAAAATATCTTGTGCATCGAAAGACTCTTTATATATATATTTATATAAAAGAACACATCTCCACGAATTACTAGTTCCTAATATTATTATGTAAAACTAGGAATCTTCAAATAAGATGAGGTGTAGCTTTAATATTTGAGTGGAGAATTATGTAGTATCACATTAATTGCTCTTCTGTCATCTTGAAAGCGATCTTGATTTTAGCCATTCACTAATTTTAGATATTTTCATTTTTTTTCTATTACCATATGTCAATTGACAACCCAAACGTACTCATATATATCTACAATTAATTATTAAACAATTAAAAATATTCACAAATATATTCCACTCTATCTGTTCTGTCTATCATTTTTTTCCACTCGTACGGTATTTGCATTAAAATTCAATTAAATTTAAATTTATATCAAAATATTTGCTTTCTAATAAAAGCGATTTTATATCTAATAAAATTTAAATTTAAAATCTCTAATTAAAAATGAAAGAGTGCTTACCACTCCGATATTATAAAACATTGTTTGAGGTGCAAGACAGTAAGCCATTTCAATTTGTGGTACACAAACAAGATTTTTTTATTTTTTATTTTATAGAAACTTGCTTCTTAGCATCATGTGTGAAGAGAATTCTTCTCATTATGTTTATCTCGATTTCAATTACAAATTCTTACTTTTCGATCTAATTTTAAATAAATTCTTTGGGAGGGAAGAATTTCCTATTAATCAGATAAAAAACAAATTTTCAGTCATTATCAAAATGCTATTACACCTCTATTATTTTAAGATTTTAGTTTTTACGAGGATATTTCTAAAGCCAGATTCAATTTCAAGGGTCTATTAAATCTCAAGTCCAAATCAATCTACAACATAATTAATTGGGAGCTAGTAGCAACTACCAAAATCCTTTCATTTCTTGATGATGATACATAAATTGTGTCTCTCATTTGTCTACCTAGGCAGGTTCAGTGTGTTAGTTATGATTCACGAAAACTTGATAATTTTCGTCCATATATATATGATGAATATGAATTCAAATATTTATTAAATATAATTAATTATGAATTTAAATATAATTCTATATTTATTTGAAATCGCTAATAAAATTCATAAATTTTAAATTTTAGTTGGTGTTTACCATCATCTACGTGCCTTAATCCTTTTGTATCAAACTCTGTGACATGGACATCCAACATTTATATAGTCCAAGTGTTAGTTTGAGTTTATCTGAAAGAAAAACGAAATAATCTTCTATATATGAAAATATTATTCATATCAATTAAAGAATTACTAGCCGCAGATATTACTTTATAAGCAACTTAGAGGTATTTTACGGTTGGCGTAGCTACATACAATGAATTGATTGATTAAGTTAGTTAAAATATACTTTTTGTTATAAAAATTATATTGTATATATAATTTTTTTTGTTATATATATATATATAATCTTGAACACTTGTAACAATATAATTGACTTTGCCACAATTTGTTGATAACACAAAATTGTTGACTCAAATGAAGCTTATTAATTGTTTTATGAGTTACGAATTCGTTGAGGAAGATTATACAAAATTTGAGGAAGATTGGAAGTCATTCAGAGAGGTTATTGAAGAAAAAAAATTCAGATATAATCATATAAAGTTGATGTGGAAAACATCACTGCAATAATGTGTATCACATGTATATAAAATGTATATCATACACAAAATTCATGGCATTATATATATATATATGCACGAGGTACACAGATATACAAGGGATATATACAGGTATATGGGCGGACACATAAATATACAATGTAATATACACATATATATACACCACACTTTTGCTTGTATTCATCGATGAACCAATTTAACATTTTTGAAGTTATTATGAATTGACTAAGCTCACAAAAATTATAAACTTCTACTACACCTAACATAGGGATCCCAAAAGTGACTATCCATTCACTTCCCTCAATGATGGTTGGGACTTGTGATACTTCTAATTAGGGATGGACATAAATCATCGAAAATCAAATTATCGAGCCAGATAAAAAATATCAATATTAATGACTGTTATATCCAAAAGTTTCTTGTGAAGGTTCTGATCAAATGCGTGAGGTGGGCGAGAAAAAAAAGAGAAATGTGAGCATGTGATATGTCTTTCTCATGCTCTCTCTCTATATGATTGTGTGTATGTAATGGTGTAATGTGAAGTGTGTGTAAAGGTACGAGTTATGATTAATAGTTTTGTGATTATCTTGTAAAATTAGATTGTGTTGGAAAAAAATTTAGCCCACACACATAGAGGAGCTCATTGGGAGATTGATAATGGGTCATTTGCACCCATTTTGCTGTGGTTTAATCCCCCCTTAAATTGATGTTTCTAAATTGTTCTACAGTAAGTTAAGTAGTACAGGAAAGGATTACTTATCAATATGTACATGCAATACATTTTTGGAAAAATTACAGAAATCCCACCTTTTAGTTTACTTATTACCATTATTCCCTATAAAATTTACAAATCTCCAAAATTCCTCATTTTCGCGCATCAAATTAGTGTATCTCGCGCATCAGATTAGTGTATCTCACACATCAGATTAGTGTATCATGTATTAAAATGTACATCAGATTAATGTATCATGTATAAAATGTAATGTATCTTACTTAACGATTAATATATCTCACGCATCAGATTAATGTATCAGCGCTTATATTATTGTATCCATTTGAGGGATTTCTGTAATTATAAACTTTTAAGGGATAAATTGTAATTTTACCTTAAAAGTATGTGATTTCTGTAATTTGCCGTAATTTTTTTTTTATTAGAATGATGGTTGGTATACGTTATGTATTGTTGACCAGTCAATTTTTCTTCCTTAATAAACTAATAACTTTTTTTCTCAATTTTGACCAGCCAACAAATATAACTCACCTCCAAACGATATTATATTACTCTAAAATAAATAGTTATGTATAAAAAAGAGGACAATTTCATAGACATTCCTTTAAGTTTTTTTGTGTCACGTCAACCTCCCTTCTGATTTATAATATTACACTTGCTTTCTTTATTTTTTTAATTTTTTTTAACAATTCTTATAACTTATTTACTTTAATTCCTTTTAAGGTAAATATAATTTGGGAAAATTGTATAGTTACACGATTTAAGATAACATAATTTCTAAAAATCTCTACCATTTGAATTAATCAGAAAAATCTCTTTTTCCTTTCCTCTCTTAACATCCGGATACATTAGTCCACCTTTATCAGAGACATTACATTTTTATTTATGTACAGTATATCTAGTACAAATGTTATTATTCATACATAACTCTAATTATTTCAAACCTAAATCAATATGAGTCTTATTTATAGCTATGTATCTGATACATAACTTATGTGTATCAAGCGAAGGATCAATATTAGGGGTGGCAAAATCAAGCCCAACCTGCCCAACCCATTTAGGTCTGGGTTGGTTATTGACCGACACATTTGTTAGCTCAGCCCATTAAAAATTGGGTTGATATGTAATCCAAATTGATTTTTGAGAAATCTTGTCAAAATATTATTAAAAAATATTTATTTTTATTTATTTTATATGTTATATAATAAGAAAAAAAATATTTTTATTAGGTACTAGAAGCTTATAAAATAACAAATAAAGCTATTAAAACTTAGTAAAAATTGAGCGGATTGAGATATGACCCGTTATTAACCTGTTTTGACCCAACCCATTTTTGTCCAAATAAATTTGGATTGAATTGAGTCTTGACCCAAATTTAATCGAACCAGCCCAATTGTCATCCCTAATCAATATATCCGCAAGTTTTGAATTGTTCGGTTTCTCTACTTTATACAAAAAATTAAAAAAACTACTCCAACTTAACTAATTTATCCGTAACCTCTTTCAATTTTATGAATATTTGTATGACCGGAGTGTTTTTGAATTCCCTCTCTTGTATGTATGTATGTAAGTTCCTTACTTTTCTCTTCATCGATTTATTGAAAATTGGGGGCAGAATTTAAGTGTTTCTATGACTTGAGTTTGTTGGAATTGTAATTACATGGTTCGGCCGAAGCAATACTCACTGATTGAATTGGTACAGTTGGAATGTTAATGTTGATATTTGAGGAAGAATGAAAACATGCTTTGGATTTTGAAAGCATGAAGAATGAACTACTTACTTTCTAGCCTTATCCCAAAAATACAAAATCCAACTGCTGATTACCAAATCTTGGCAAATGTACTCAAATGTTGTGCTTCCATATCAGATGGGATGTTGGGGAAAGCTTTACATACTTGTGTTATTAAGTTAGGTCATCATTCTTGTCAATTTGTTATAAAAGCCTTGCTTAATATGTATGCTAAATCTAAACATCTTGATGATTGTCAAAAACTTTTCCGTACTGTTAACTATAGTGACACAGTCATGTGGAATATTGTCTTGTCTGGATTTGCTTGTTCGCCATTACATGAAATGGAGATGGAAAAGTTGTTTAATTTAATGCAAAGAGCATGTTATCCTAAGCCAACTTCTGTTACTCTTGCTATTGTTGTTCCTGTGATTTCTCGTTCTGGAGCTTTGGGTGCTGGAAAAAGTCTTCATTGTTACGCGATAAAGCATGGGTTGGATTGTGAAACGTTGGTAGGAAATGCTTTCGTATCCATGTATGCGAAATCTGGGAATGTTTTAGATGCGGAAGCTACTTTTCGTGGAATTTCTGATAAAGATGTTATTTCATGGAATGCAATGATAGCAGGTTTGATAGAGAATAAGCTTACAGATAGGGCGTTTGAATTGTTCAGGTTGATGGTTAGAGGTTCTGTTCTACCTAATTATGCAACTATTGCTAATATTATTCCTACCTGTCCTAGTTTAGGAGGGATAAATGGTTACCACTTAGGAAGGCAGATGCATTGTTATGTTTTGCGACGGGTTGAGTTGTTGTCAGAAGCTACTGTCATCAATGCTCTTTTGAGCTGCTATTTGAGGGTTGGGAATTTTGAAGGAGCAGAGACTTTGTTCCGGAATATGAAAAGTAAAGTTCTGGTATCGTGGAACTCAATAATTGCTGGATATGCAGCAAATGGTGAATGGTTGAAGACACTGGATTTTTTCCGTGAATTCACTAAAGAGGAGATGAGTGGACCAGACTCTGTTACTCTTATGAGCATTCTTCCAGTATGTCCACAGCTCAATAATGTGTTGATCGGGAAGCAGATCCATGGGTATGTAATTCGTCATAGTTTCCTCCATCAGGATATCTCTGTGATTAATGCCCTTATAAGCTTTTATGCAAAATGTGGAAACATTAAAGAGGCATGTCACATATTTTCGTTGACTTCTAATAAAGACTTGATATCATGGAACACTATGATTGATGCCTTAGCAGAAAACCAACTTCATGAAGAATTTATTATCTTGTTAAAGGAAATGTTTAGAGAGGGGATGAAAGCTGATTCCATCACATTATTAGCTATGGTGCGCTATTTTGCTAACATTTCCAGACTGGATAAGGTTAAAGAAGCACATGGTTTTTCAGTAAGATCTGGTATCTTGTTAAGTTATACTGAACCT
>JAJOOR010022591.1:0-23701 GCA_036250505.1 Solanum acaule | reverse complement strand
CCTAAAAGTTGATCAATTTTCTTTCCGAGTCGGATATATATATATATATATATATATATATATATACTAGTTTCTAGATATGTGCTTCGCACGTGTGTTCCATGTGAATTTTTATAGATATGTTAGAATGACTAAAATTCTAAAGAAACATGCATGTAATGAGTAACAAAATGCAACAATTACAAATAAGTCTTCAATAATATTACCTAAAACAACAAATGAAGGGTGTATTCAATAATAATATAGATGGAAAATTAATAAAAAGTAAAGTACATAATTTTCCGAATTCTTATCGCTCCTTCTCCCATATCCTATCAAAATTCAAGAGTCTTCTTCATCTACTTTACCTATAGAATAAAAATGATAATCTTGGTAAGGGTTTCATAAAATTAAAAGAGAAAATACATAATTACCCCATTCAACTATAACCCTTTTAAAAAAAAAAGATAACTCAAACTATGAAAAGGTTCTAGTACCCCATTATTCTTGTTCAAAGTGGATTTATTACCTCCTTTTGGTCCTACGTGGCACATAGATTGTATTTCACTCGCCACTAGCGAGTGAGATAAGCAAAAAAAATATTATTATTTTTATTTCAGTATTATTTAATTAGAAATATTAGTTTCTTTTTACTATATTTATTTTATCATATTTTTTCAATTATTCTTGTTGTTTTATCTTCTTACCCAATAGACTAAGGTTACCAAGGGGACTTCTGTTCACCTGAGGGAGACCGGAATTAGTGAGATTATTGGAAAGACAAAGAGATGAAAGTGAAGTGAGGTGACAGAGAAAGATCGGAAAAGGCAGGTAAGAAAAGCGTCGGAGAAATTGACGGCTACAATGGAGGCAAAATCGTTGGGTGTCTTCGAGTCAGAGAGAGAGTTTGAGTTAGGGAGAGAGTTTTATTCTCTGCAACACATCTTGATTTTGTGCAAAAATCAAAAGGCAAAGTACATAAAAAGAATATTGATCATGGAGAAAATAGAAAAAAAATTGCTTCTACAATTTTGCTTAGCCATTGAGTTGATAGTTTTTTTTTAAAAAAAATTAATTGTGATTGGACGATAGAAAATTAAATGGTTGAAATGGTGTTGTAGCAGTGGTGCCGGCGGTAGTGAAGAGGAGAAAAAGGTTGGATTTACAGCCGTCCAACATACTTGAACAATTGAAGAAGAAGAGGGAATTTTTGTTTTAAAAAATTAAATAAGAAATAAATGAAAATAAAAATTAAAAATAACTGACACGTGGTAGGTAATAGCTGGTGCGTGTATGCACTTTCTTTCTTATAGGTGAGATTGATTGAAAAATGTGATACTTTTACCATTTTTAAATTAGTTAAGGGGGTATTAGGACCTTTGCAAAGTTTTGGTGTCTTTTTAAAAGAAGTATTATAGTTGAATGAGGTAATAATGTATTTTCTCAAATTAAAAAGTTGAATTTATATAGATAGAAATGAAAGAATACCAAAAGATACCTCAAAGTCTTAGATTAAATATTTGAAGGTTATGAATATGAAAAGATGAGAGTTATGCATATTAATAGTACAAAAATTGAATAGGTAATTAAATATGTTATAAATGTGAATATTTAAAGCAAATAAATAAAATAACAATAAATAAATGAAGAATAGAAAAAGAAAATAAAGCTAACAAACCATATAGATTTGCACCCTTTTAAATTATTAAATTTCTTTATTTATCATAAAAGATAATACTTTATCCACATAAATTATATTATTTATGAGAGGAGTTACAGAAAGAGGAAAAGTTGAGTAATTTAGTTTGTAGAGTTTTTTTGGATTTACTTTACTATTATTATTATTATAGATGATAGATGATAAATATTATCAAATTAGATATTTAATTAGAAATTAATCTAAGTAAGTCCAAAAGTCATTAATAGTTTAATTAAAATGGTACAATTTAATAGTTAAATATTTTATAACATTTTAATTTATAGTAGGGGTAAAACCGTAATTCAACTTTCAACTTTTTTTTGTTTTCACTTTTATAGTTATAGTTAAAGTTAATAGTTATAGTTATTATAGTTATAGTTATAGTTATTGTTATAGTTATTGTTATAGTTATAGTTAAATAAATATTTTATAACATTTTAATTTATAGCAAAGGTAATATATATATAATAGGACTTTCATAAGTCTTTGATCTCTAATTTAATTACTGCATACATGACTTGATTTAGGTATTATTATGATACTTTACTACGCATAATAATCAATATGTTTCAGGTTTATATTATTATGTTATTTATATGCTACTAAATTATAACTCTAAATTAAATGCTAAGCTATGTGATAGCATGCCATTTAGAATACTCGTAAATATTTTCTTGTCATGCATTTATGATAAGTATTTGTGTGTCATAAAAAAGAATAATATTGTATTAAATATGACTTGAAATTCTTACTAAACTTTGGTGTTAATATCTATTGAAACTAGTAATAAATATTTAGAACAATTATATTAAATTTATTGCTTCAATACTTCATGACTCATGAGTTTACATGTTTTTGTAATATTCCATGTTCATGCATATAATATATTTTATACTCATTTATTTAATATATTGTATTAAATATGACTTGAAATTCTTTCTGAACTTTGGCGTTAATATCTATTGAAACTAGTAATAAATATTTAGAACAATTAGAAAATATATTAAATTTATCGCTTCAATACTTCATGAGTTTACATGTTTTTGTAATATTCCATGTTCATTTGATATTAATTTGTCATTTATTATTTTATGATAGTTTTCATCATGTCGAAGTTGTCAAAGTTTGAATTTTGGCACTTGCCATTTCTAGAAAGAACTATTTGTCATGGGTACTTGATGCTGAAATTCAACTTACCACTAAGGGTCTTGGTGATAGTATAATCGAAGGAAATAAAACATCAAGTCAGGATAAAACAAACGCTATGATTTTTCTTCGTCATCATCCTGATGAAAGCCTAAAGGTTGAATACTTAACAGTGAAAGATCCACTTGAATTGTGAATAGGTTTGGAAGGGAGGTATGACCACCTCAATGCGACGGTATTGCCAAGGGCTCTTTATGATTAGATGCACTTATGGTTTCAAGATTATAAAATCGTAATTCAGTATAATTCTGATGTATGTAGAATCACTTTCCAAATGAAATTATGTGGGGAAACTGTCACGACCCGAGCCTACACCCGGACGTGGTCGACACTCAAGAACCATTGCTGGTCCCCAAGCGAACCCTCATCCTGGCTGACTACAAGTGGAAGACTAACTCAAGCATACATAGCATTAAATTGAAAAAAACGTTTAAAAACAGTTTACTGAATCTCAAAACTTCGCTGAATATACTGAGCATGAAACATAAGTTTTAAATAAAATATTTGAAACTGAAAGACTCTCCAAAACTGTCTATCTATGAAGCCTATACTATATATAGACGAGTGTTGGGACAAGAATCACGACTACTCAAAATGCTAGTAATACTAACAACTCATAAAACTAGAGTCCTCCGGAAGCAATAAGGTCTCACTCATAAGTAGACGAGCGGATGAAGTGATCTCAATAGACTCTTGTTGAGGATCCTAATAACATGTATCTACATCATTAAAAAAATGCATACCGAATGACATTAGTATATTGAATGTACGAGTATGTAATATTGTTGAATAACAAATAATTGAAAGAAAGGACCGCAATAGATAACAATGAATTCAAGCTGAATGTAAAGAAATAAATGAGTAAAATCATTTAAAGCTTTACAAAATACTTCCTCATCTTTGAACTCAACATATTAAGTGATATAATAAAAATACATTTTTAACTATATTTGGGAGATTTTCTAACTGACAAATCACTATGAGCTACGTGATGATACAATGTCTCGCCCACGCTGCCAGAACTGTCCTATACCTTGCCGGGATATAGGACACCTCAACTAAGTGGATCCACTAAGCTATGCTTAAAAAGCAACAAGGAATCATCTAAAAAGTATGACCCTTTACCTATGTTGGCATACATGGTTTATGAGGGTTGTGAGTTGTCTGAACTCTCCCCCATATCGGTGCTCAATACTACTCCCAATAATATATACTTATGCTCATATGTTTTAAAAACACAACTTTTCCTCTAGTTTGAGATAATTGGTCAAACTATCCTCTTAAAAGAGGTAACTGCTCTTGAAATATTTTTTAAACTCATAACTCATTTAGAAATCTCAGTTTCTCTTTTATCAATGTAAAAATTGATACCTCTGGAAATACATAGTCCCCTTATACTCTTACTCAATTCATACTTGAAAAATATTTCTAAAAACATATCAAAATCATATTTTAATCTGATCATTGATGACTCGAGAAGTCATACTGCATAAGCATTGATGGTATATCTAGATACCATACTCCTCGTACATTGATGGCATACTCGATTGTCATACTAATCATGTTTTAGAAACTCTTTTCTCAAAACTCATCTTTACTTTCTCAAAACTCAGTTTAAGAACTCAAGTGTTGGGTTTAAAAAGCTTTTCAAAATTTATAACTCAAATCATAAGGTTCATATGGAATTATGGACATGAACGACTCAACTCAGGGATCTTAATATCAATAAGGAAACTCAGTACTCAAAACTCAAAACTCAAGGACTCAACGATACTACTCATCTCAAAAATACATAATTCATAGGGTTCATGCTGAAATATAAACATGAACGAATCAACTAAAGAATCTTAATGCATAACATATAGCAATTCAATAACTAGGAATAGAATTTCAAAAATAAATAAGAACTCGAAAACTCAAAATCAACTCATCTCAAGAATAGTCAAATCTAGGGGTAGAATCCTATATTTCTCTTTTACTGATTTGAAAGTAGATGTGGGGCGTGAGGACGAACTAGTCCAACCCTATGATAGCCTTACATACTTGGAAGAACAAGTTTCTTGAAAAATCTTTAAGAATCTTGAAGAAGAACTTGATTAGAAGCCTTGAAACCCTAGCTTGAAGGTAAAAAAATCAAGAAAACCTTTCTTGAGATTCTTGAAATAGTTTCTTGAAATCTCTATGGCCAAGAATTATGATTTTCATTAGTGATTAATAATTTTATGGATTAATTTGAGTTTGAAAGAATGGGATTCTTGGAGCAAAACTTACCTTGAAGAAGAATCTTGAAAAAGATGGAAATAATCTTGAAAAAGATCGAAAAAATCTTGAATGGAGTCTTCTACTTTGATTTTTTCTTAGGATTTTGTCTTAGGGTTTAAGAGAGAAGAGAATGATGTATTAAGAGATGAAAGTCTGATTGTTTTAGGTCCTTAATTAGTCAAGAAATCCATTTAGGGTTTTCTTAGAGGTAGAAAGACAAAAAGACCCTTTTTAATGTTTTCCCGTGGTCTAATTCGTCACAGCACTGTATCATAACTTTTTACTCGAAACTTGGATTGTTGCAAAATTGGTGGTGTTGAAAAGAAGATTCAAATACCTTTAATTTGATAGGTTATGGGCCACATAACTCTTTATATTCTAAGAGATATGGTCAATTTAAGTTGACCCAAGTAAAATCTTATGTCAAAACTTAATCAGTAAGGAAACTTTCAACTCAACTTTGTGCAAGGAGATTCTAGGGACCTTAATTGATATCCAAAATCATTCCCACCATAAATAATTGACCTTAACACCTAAGAAAAATTAAGAGACACTTAGTACGACCTTATACGCAATTGAAGAATGGTTTGGAGCTTTACTTAGAATTTTTTTGGGGTGTTACAGAAACTATAAAAGATGATGACATGTTGGAAAAGACTTCAACTACTTTCTATGCCTCTAATGTGATATTACAATAGCAATACTGTGAAAAGGGTTTTCAAAAATACTCTCAATTGATCTCATGCCTCCTATTGGCTAAGCAACATAATGTGCTTTTAATGAGAAATCATCAAGTCCATCCCACTAGAACTACTCCATTACCGGAAGCAAATGGGGTAGAAGCATGCATGTAGTCTGAAATAAAACAAAATAGTTGAGGCCATGATGAGTCCACAATTTGGACTCATTTAGGGCTATATTTTGATTGAATTAGTGTCCTCAAATGCATATTTTGTCTCAATATCTGATGTAAATCCTTAAGTTTCAGGTATTTGACTTAAGAGACAAAACATGGACGCTATCGAGCAAAAAGGAACAAAGCGGCTGAAAGAAAGAAGAAAAGACGGACTGAAAATCGCCTAATCCATTAGGTGAGTCGCCGAAAGGCCTCAAATCTCGCCTAATGTTCCAGTGTGCTGAGCCGTGAATGAAAAGATCAAGTTGGCGATGAAAGGGAGCAGTCATCGCATCGCCGAGCAGTTCCGCGAAGCAGTTCCCTATTGCCCAATGAATCAAAACGCGAAGATGCTAAAGGCAAAAACTGAAAGGTGATGAACCAGACCAAAGGGCGGATCGCCTAGTGTATCGGCGATCCCGACTAACTGCACCGAGTGATATTTCGCAGCACAAATTTTTGAAAACTATAAATACTCATTTAATTCCATAGCTTAGTATCAAGTTGTAGAGAATTATTACTGAGACTTAGAATATTTTTAGTTTTTAGTTCTTAGAGTTTTTGGGAGACATTGTTCTTTAGCTTGAAGGTTTTAAAGGTTTTCAAGTCCAAGAAATTGGAAGTGGGTATCCAGGAATCTTCTTCCTAGACGTGTTTAAAGACATTTTCTATCGTACCCACTTGATGGAAACACTTGTTGGTATTGATTTCTATCTCTTTTTCATGTCTAGCTAAAACTCCAATTCTTGGGGTGTGATTTTTTGAATATGGGTTAAATTTCCTGTTGGGTGTTGCTTATTGTTAGTCTATTTGCTGTTTAAATGTGATTTCATTGAGTAGTTGTGTCTGAACTTAATGGGATTGTAGTTGCAAATACGATTTCATCTTAGTGTTTTTGGCTTGCTCGAGAGAGAGGTTAGCCGGTGGTTATTGGGTCGTCGTGGGTTCACCTCGAGAGAGTGAATCCTAGGCCTTCTCCCACACATTCAACTCGATAGAGTGAATGGGATAAGGCGTAGGCTGCGCTTAAATGCTGCAACTCGGTGTTCGAGAGAAACCGAGTTGATTCGGGGTAAGTTGCTTGAGAGAGAATTTACCCGTACTAAAGTCTAGCCTAGTTACACATATTCATCGATTTACTATCAATAACATTTACCCAATAGTATATTTTATCCTATATTCCTATCACATCCCAATAATCCCGTCTCCTTATCTCGCATCTTTATATTTTTTGCTATTTTTGTTCATTAGTTGAATACAAACCCCCCATTGATAATTGACATTCGTGTCACCTTTAGATTTAGTATGTTTTTGTTAGTTAATGTTTATAACTATGATTGATTAGAACTTGATTTACTTTTCTGTTATATCTTGCAACCACTCCCTTGGGACTCGACCCCAACCCATTCGGTTGGGTTATATTACTATTGTACGATCGTAGACACTTGAATTGGATGTTGTGTTTTGATTACGCAAACATCAAAATGGCGCCGCTGCTGGGAAGTGGTGTTAGTTGAGAATTTTTAATTTAGTAGAATTTTTGTTCTTCTTAGTTATAGTCAACTTACTTTATTTGTAGTGTTTTTTGCTATTTTGTGTGCTGAAACAGGAAGAATGAGTGTAATTTATGAGATTGAGCAAATGGACCACCTTCCAGTAGAAGTAATGAGGTTCCGGGATAAGATTCTAACCTTTAGGCAATTGGAAGGTGAACAACTTCATGAGGCGTGGCTGAGATTTAAATCACTTCTGATTCAACGTCCCACTTATGAAATCCCCGACATAGTCCTTCTGGAATGTTTTTACGGAAGTCTTGATCCAGGGAATATAGAATGTTGGCTGATCAAATTGTCCCAGGTGGTCTAGTACGACAACCCTATGTGATAGCAGCCAAATTGCTTGACATCTTAAATGAGCCAAATCAAGCAATAGAAAGGAGAAACTTCAGCTTAACAGTCCTGCTAACCCAGTTAGATGAGCTAACCAAGAAGATTGGGGATCTTAAAGTCCAATGCAACAACAAAAGGGCGCTATGTTCCTCCTCATGAACAAAGGAATCTTAAGAACAATGAGGATGAACATATCAAAGCAATGCTCACACTTCTACTCCAAAAAGCCAATGAGCAGCATAGGGTGCTGGAGGAATTGAGGGAGAACGTCTTGATGCAGAATCAAATGACAACCTCCCATTCAATGCTAATTCATCTACTGGGATCCCAAATGGACCAAGTACTGTCTTCTCTCTACCCAGAGCCAAAAATGGGGTGTCCTTATGAAACTAAGGCCAACCCCACAAATGGAGTTTGAATAAGGATTGCGTCGTGCCACGACGTTAACTAAGGCGCTTCTTGGGAGGCAACCCAATGTTTTATCACTTTAAATCATTTTAGAAATAATGGTGTGTTGATTGTACAAGTTAAAGAGTGGAAAGTGTTTGGAAATTGCATGTTGGCGAGTTACAAGGTCCAGTCTGCGCATCGCCGAATAGGTCAGCGTGTCCGATCTAAACCATTGCTTGACTCAAGACAAATTTAAATGAGAGTCTGTAAAACTCGGTGAGCCAGGGAAATTATTGGCAAGTCACCGAATAGTTCAGTGATACCGATTTAGTCCGCCATTTGGACGCTCAATAGAACTGAAGGTCCTATACAATTCGGCGAGGCAAGGGATCATTCCGCGTGTCGCCGAGTGGGTCGGCGATCATGACTAATATCGCCGAATGGGAGAGAACTGGACGGTCTTTAAAAAGGGTTAATGTTTTAAACTTCCAACTCTTTCACTTTCCCTCGCTTTTAATCTTCTAAATCTCGCACCTATTTTAGTATTTTGAATATTTTTGCATTTCCTAAGTGTTGTATTCGTTGACTTGTGCTCGGAGTTGGAAAACTTTGCTGCCTAGCATTTCAAATTTTGTATTGCTCGTCATAAGAGGTTGGTTTTCTGAACCCCATGTTCATTTTTATCGCATTTTGTACTCATTTGCAGATGATATGATCTTAGTGATGTGTATCGGGTCTCTCTGATCTTAGTTGTTTTGAATATGCTTATTTTTAAATTTGAATCTCTTTCCCATTTGTTTATGATTGTTGAAGACCCGTATTCTTGCGCTTTAAAATGAATTAAGACTTGCGGAGGTTGTGCTTGTTTGTTGTTTAGTTGGTTGGGTGAAGTCTGAATATCCCTTATTTGTGCCAAGCGACGTAAGTCACCTGATATTAGAGAGGGTGACTTCATTTTAAAGAAAAAGTAGTAGATTGGTTAAATTTGGCAAAACCAGGAGAAGTCTGAGTATTCTGGGGTAATGGGTGCTATGGGTCTTACTTTAATATGAGTAGTACTTGGTTTGATTTTATTTTCGGGGGTTGCGGGGTTGAATTCGAGAATATGGGTTGAAAATAAGCACGTTGGGTCATTTGGCGAGCTGGGTCATGTTCGCCGAACCGCTCGGCGGTTCGCCTAATGCCTTCATCTCGTATTTAATTTAATGCTAAACTTGTTGTTTGCCTCTGTAACTTTCGGCGAGAAGCCTGAAGTCGCCAAAGGTACTCAGCGACTCTCCGATCGTCTTTTGTTAGCCCTTTGTCTACACCCTAAACCTTTGCTGCACTGTAACTTTTGGCGAGTTATCCCTTGCTAGCCTAATGATATCGGCGATTCGCCAAAAGGCCGATCCTAGCGCCACTTGTCATAATATTTAAGCCAACCCTTTTGGCAAGTCCGTTTCAGCTCGCCAAAGTGGATTGGCGATTCGCCGAGTAGCTCGGCGAGTTCTTCTGCGACTGTTTCTTTATGAAATTGATTAGAAATTGATTAAGCTCTCCTAACTTTTTCTTAAATGTTTTGCAGACATGGCCAGACCTAAAGTTGTAGGACGAAACGTGCCACTCCAAGGGAAAACAAAGGGGATTATACTGAATGAGGATGCAACTACACCCAAGGGAAATGCCATAAAACCCCACACAAATGGTGGGAAAGGCAAGGGAAAAAAGAAGGCACCTGAGTCACCAAATGTCAGCTCCGACAGTGACGGCATCTACATCACTCACCTCACCAATTCTGAAAGTGAGGGTGAGCACCAGGAGCCCCAGATTGCAAATTCTGATGATGATGAGTTTGTAGGGGCGCAGAGGGCAGAGCTACGATCTAAAAAGATGAATGATCCGTCTAGGATCAAGGACCCTCAACTTACCATTCCTCCTCATCCAGTTCAAAAACATACTATAGTCCTAGCCCCTCATATGCAGGGTCCTTCTCCCAAGTCGATGAACAGACTAAAGACTGAGGGACTGAGAACGATTCTTGAGGAGAAGCGTCTGTCCACGGATGGGGTTATCGACAGGTACCCAGAGATAATGGATTGCCTGAAATCTCACAAGTTCCAAATCTTCACAAAACCCCGTGGCCTGTATATTCCAAGTTGGGCTAGGGAATTCTACAACGCGTACAGTGCATTGATACCACATGGAAAGAAGCCGACAACTAACTTCAAGCTGGTTGACTACGTGGTCGTTAGAGGACGGAAGGTAAAGTGTGATAGTGCTGCTATCAACACAGTCTTGGGCATATCCACACGTATTGATGATGATTGCCAGCATATGATCAGAACAAAGAAAATGGACAATATGAAGAAGTGGTTAGCCCTACTGATTTCAGATGGTACTCCGAAGTGGTTGGAGGCAGGGGCTCCAATAGAAAAGAAAGACTTGAATGTAGCAGCGAGGTATTGGTTTGGTTTCATCAGCAACACGATTATCCCCTCCCAAAATGAATCTATTTTTCACTTAGCCAAGGTAGCCTGCCTAGGCTGTATCATTGATGGGACGAGGCTCAATTTGGGGATGATTGTAGCACAGGAGATGGTCATGAGGGCCAAGCAACATCAGACTTCCCTCCCCTTTCCTCTACTGATATCCGGAGGATCGAGGCAGAGTATTTAAAGGACTAGGCTGAGAAGAAGAGGAAGGTAGCCCCGGTGGACTCATCTTCGGTTGTAGACGAAAACTCATTACTTGCAGAGGCATCTTTGCCTACTCTGGCCCCTGGGCCTTCAGGTATTCCTTGTGCTGTATTTTCTGATATCCCTAGTTTTTCTACTATTGCACTGCCTCCTAGACCTACTGCTGCCGTCTCCCGGACTCCGATCACCCAAGCTTCATTACTCCAGATAGGACAAATTACCCATTTTGCTGATAGTCGAGCTGCTAGACTTGAGATCTCCATTCCAGGCTTGATTCAGACTGCCCTGGCTGATGCCGTATCACCATTGAGCACTTCCATTGATGCCCTTGCGGCGAGGATATCGGTATGTGAGTTTGGCCAAGGGGCTACCGAGGAGGTAACGTCTTTAAAAGCTGCCATTGCTGAGCTGAGGAAACATGTGGACTACCTAAAATCCACCAATATGTCCATGGTCTTTGGAACAATAGAAATGCAGATGTGCCCGAGATGCCTTCGACTACCACCGGACATGAGGATAGAATGGAGCAGACAACCGATCCTGAGTTAGAGGCAGAGACTGATGAAGAGATGCCTGAGGAGACTGAGGGAGCTGCAGATAAGGATCTGACTGAGACTGAAGCAGCCATGTAGATGCGGCTATGCAGGCTTCCCTAGCAAATACACCTTTTGCTGTCTCTAATGGAGTTGGCACCTCTAAGGTGACTCCGGGCACCGATGCGTAGACAGATGGAGCGACTGTGTAGACAGAATCACCTCTTTACCTCCCTCTCTGTCTTACTTTTCTTTTGACTTAAGGATATTATATCTTGTTTGCATTTGAGGACAAATGATTTTTATTTGTGATGGGGTGAGGCCCACTTTTTGTGTGAATTTTGTTGTTCGATGTTTTGTTTATATATTTGGGTTATTATTCTTATAATTGTGTGTTGCACTGCTTATAGCGGATGTTTGAGCTAGTGGCTCCGTGTACTTTAATTGTAAATGATTTTTGAACCCTTCAAAAATTTCGCCCACTCTTGTATGTACTTGAATGTGACTGTTCTTTAGAAAATTTCAGTCTCGATTTTGATCAATTCCGATGACTTGAATAGAGCTCGCAATCGAACGAACATGAATGTGCGGCTACGATGAGACCAAAAGAAGTTACATAGACAATATGTGAACTCTTTGCATCTCGTTGTGACCAGAAAAGTATCGAATTGAGTCTCTTGTGATGAATGTTGAACACTAGCAAAAGTGTCAAGTCTTGTTTGACTTTGGTGTCGATGCCTTGTGTGATGAGCTTACTATGAACCATGCATGATAACACCTAGAATTTGCTCCGTTGTTCCGGTCGACTAAGTGATGCTATCTCTTGATATGATCTAAGGCAACTTCGAAGAGTGTGAGCCAATTTGACATATACCTCTTTTGCGGCCTACCTTGTGAGTGCGTGTGAACCTCTTTTGAACACCCTTTGAGCCTTACCTTTCTTTGGAAGAAACTTGATGAAAACATGACCTCTCTTAATCCACTACCTATAATCCTCTTGATTTGTGGTTGATTGAATAGTCAACTTAGGCCAAAAGCCTAAGTTGGGTGTGTGGTGAAAAGAAAAGGGCAAGTCAAGAAGTGCAAGAAAAGTCTCCTTCAACCCATGGTATTGAGAAAAATGGAACCCCTCCATACAAAAAAAAAAAGAAGAGAAAAGAAAAGAATGAAAAAGAAAAAGTCATGGAATAAAGTTATGAAAATACAAAAGAAATGGGGTTTCCGAACAATCCATGGAAAGTGAATAATGGGATGACTTAAGAGCACTAAAGAAAATGATGAAACAAGAGGAAAGGAAGTGTTGTGAGCACCACATTTCATGAGGATGAAAGTCACTGAGCCTAAATGACCATACTTTTGCATTCATCCCCATTACAAGCCTTGAAAAGACCTTTTTGATCTTGAGTGAGTTGAAGCAATTGTCAATTGGAAAATACGGGCAAACCTATGGGTAAAAGCATGCATTGTGTTCTTCTTTGTGAGTGTAAGCGTTGCATTTGATTCCAGAGCTTTAATTGATTGAACCATTATGTGTGAATATGAACTCATTCTTTGTGTGAGGGCATTTGAATACCTTAGTTGAGCTTGAACTTGCATTTGAAGCAAGTATTGTGAGCTTGAGAATCTTTGATAATGGTGTGTCACAACTTGAGTCTATTGATCCTTGCATGAGTAAGTTGAGTCTATTGATCCTTGCATGAGTAAGTTGAGTCTTGTTGTGTACATTCATGATTGAGTCTTGTGTAGCACTGTTTGAGACATCCTTTTTGAATTGCTGAACTTGAGTTTTACTTGAGGACAAGCAAAAGTTTAAGTTGGGAGTATTGATGAGTCCACAATTTGGACTCATTTAGGGCTATATTTTGATTGAATTAATGTCCTCAAATGCATATTTGTCTCAATATCTGATGTAAATCCTTAAGTTTCAGGTATTTGACTTAAGAGACAAAGCATGGACGCTATCGAACAAAAAGGAACAAAGCAGCTGAAAGAAGGAAGAAAAGACGGTCTAAAGATCACTTAATCCATTAGGCGAGTCGCCGAAAGTTGGCAATGAAAGGGAGCAGTCAGCGCATCACCGAGTAGTTCCGTGAAGCAGTTCCCTGTCGCCCAATGAATCAAAACGCGAAGATGCTGAAGGCAAAAGCTGAAAGGCAATGAACCAGACCAAAGGGCGGATCACCAAGTGTATTGGCGATCTCAACTAACTGCGCCGAGTGATCCTTCGCAACACAAATTTTCCAAAACTATAAATACTCATTTAATTCTGTAGCTTAGTATCAAGTTGTAGAGAATTATTACTGAGACTTAGAATATTTTCAGTTTTTAGTTCTTAGAGTTTTTGGCAGACATTGTTCTTGTGCTTGAAGGTTTTCAACTCCAAGAAATTGGAAGTGGGTATCCAAGAATCTTCATCCTAGACGTGTGTAAAAACATTTTCTATCGTACCCACTTGATGGAAACACTTGTTGGTATTGATTTCTATCTCTTTTTCATGTCTAGCTAAAACCCCAATTCTTGGGGTGTGATTTTGTGAATATGGGTTAAATTTCCTGTTGGGTATTGCTTATTGTTAGTCTATTTTCTGTTTAAATGTGATTTCGTTTAGTAGTTGTGTCTGAACTTAATGAGATTATAGTTGCAAATACAATTTCATCTTAGTGTTTTTGGCTTGCTCGAGAGAGAAGTTTTAAAACTAAGACTACTAAATCGATAGTCGGTGGTTATTGGGTCGTCCTGGGTTCAGCTCGAGAGAGTGAATCCCAGGTCTTCTCCCACACATTCAGTTCGAGAGAGTGAATGGGATAAGGCGGAGGCTGCGCTTAAATGCTGCAACTCGGTGTTCGAGAGAAACCAAGCTGATTCGAGGTAAGTTGCTCGAGAGAGAATTTACCCCTACTAAAGTCTAGCCTAGTTACAAATATTCAGCGATTTACTATCAATAGCATTTAGCCAATAGTATATTTTATCCTATATTCCTATCACATCATAATAATCTCGTCTCATTATCTCACATCTTTATATTTTTTGCTATTTTTGTTCATTAGTTGAATACAAACCCCCTATTGATAATTGACATTCGTGTCACCTTTAGATTTAGTATGTTTTTATTAGTTAATGTTTATAACTATGATTGATTAGAACTTGATTTTACTTTTCTATTAATTCTTGCAACCACTCCCTTGGGACTCGACCCCAACCCATTCGGTTGGGTTATATTACTTTTGTACAATCGTAGACACTTGAATTGGAAGTTGTGTCTTGATTACGCAAACATCAGGCCATGATAATGTGTGTGAATGTGACAAGGGCAAAAGACGATATAATAATCATCGAGGTGGTGGTCATACCAAAGGGAAAACAATATGGGTTCTCAAAATAATCCTTTAAACGGCAAGGGCGATCATTGTCATCGTTGTGGCCTTAAAGGTTACTAGAAAAATGAATATTGGGTACCTGAACATTTTTTCAAGTTGTATTAATATTTCTTCAAAAGGAAATCAAATAAAGGTGGTGCCTCCTTTTCTAATGCTCGGGTATTGTCACATTTGACTCTCAAAGATGATGCTCAAGCAGGGTCATCTCAGAAATATTATGAGAATGTTGAGGCAAATTTAGCATTGAAAGATGATGCATTTGATGGGCTCGATGATATAACTCATCTAGAAGCTGATGACTTCTTTAGGGATTGCAATTGAAAATTGATCATTGAAATGGGAAATGAATAATGTTGTTATGTTTTTTTAATGTCTTACTTAAAGTTGATGTACTTAAATTATCTTTTCTTAGTTTGTTTCGTATTTCTTATTATGTATTTTTATTTTATGAAGATAAATAAATTTCTCGATCTTCAATTGAATTCATGATGAGTAATGAAGATATGTGCCTTCCGGAAAATGCTACAACTCATACGATACTAAGAGAAAATAAATATTTCTCGCATTTGGCTATGAAAAAGGCATATGTTGGATACAATATCCGGTAGTAGAAAATTGATTGAGGGCCCTAGAAGAGCGCTCTTATTACTATTTAGAGGAGAATTATTGATAATTGATAGTGCATTGTATTGTAGTAAGTCTTAGAAAAACTTGTTAAGTTCAAGGTTAGTCGTCAAAATGGCTATCATGTTGAGACTGCGAATGAAGGAAAGGATGAATACCTTTATATTACTACAATAAATACGGAGAAGAAAAATGTGCATGAAAGATTGTCTGCACTTTCTTTTGGACTGATACTATACAAATATGGTACAGTTGAGTCATATGTCGTTGTAAATAAAAGGTTTACTGATTCTAATAATTTTGTTATTTGGCATGACCGGTTGGTCCATGCCATTTAAAATATGATGCATAAAATAATTGAGAATTCATGTGGACATACTTTGAAGTACCAAACTATTCTTCGATCAAAGGAAATCTCTTGTGCTGCTTGATCTCAAGGAAAACTTGTTATCAAACCATTAGTGGCTAAGGTTGGGGTGGAATCCCCTACATTTCTAGAATGGATACAGGGTGATATAAATGGGCCTATTCACCTTGCATGTGGACCATTTAAATAATATATGGTCTTGATAGTTGCATCTACAAGATTGTCACATGTGTGCTTATTATCAACTCACAATATGACTTTTGTGAGATTGTTGGCTAAAATAATAAGGTTAAAAGCACAAATTTTAGATTATACAATACAAATAATTCATCTTGATGATGCTGGTGAGTTTACATCTCATACAATTAATGAATATTGTTTGTCCACCGGAATAATAGTTGAACATCCTATTGCACATGTTCATACTCAAAATGGTCTAGTAGAGTCATTGATTAAACGTCTTTAATTGATAGTTAGACCATTGTTGATGAGGACAAAGTTGCCTGTTTCAATATGCATGCATACTATTTTGCATGCAACAACACTTAAGTGCATAAGGCCAACCAATTATCATGACATCTCCCCATTGCAATTGATTTTTGGTCAGGGGCCTATCATTTCTCATCTTAGAATCTTTGGTTGTGTGGTATATGTTCTAATTACTCCACCATAACACAAAAAGATGGGTCCCCAAAGAAGGTTGGGGGTATATGTTGGGTATGAATCTGTAACACCTTATATTCGAGAAAGGGCCTAATAGCATTTTCCAGAAGTTGCAGGTGCCACCGACGGAGGCCAACCACGGCCCGTGGATGGGACCACAGACCGTAGGTGTGGTCTGTGAGTTGGTCACCCAAAATTTCCAGAAACTCATGATCCACGACCGGACCAATGGTTCGTAGTCAAGGGTCTGTAGGTCAGGCCCCACAATTCCAAAGTTTCAGAATCTACTGACGGTTGTGCAGTACAGACCATTGGTCAGTCCAAGGTCCGTCATCATGTCTCATGGTGATGGTTCGACAGTTAGTCTGAGGGGTAGTTGGGTCTTTTCCTAATTATTTTATCCCTATACTACGTCATTTTATCTATGTCTAAGATCCCTATATAAGTGATTTTAACCCCTAAATTAGTTCATTCAAGTCATTCTCCAAAATTTCTAAAAGAACACCAAAGTTCTTCATCTCCAATATATTTCTCTCTCTAGAAGTTTGAAGAAGAAGATTCAAGCTAGGGTGAACAAGGGTCAAGTCTCTATTCCTCAATTGATTTTGGGCATTGATAGCAAGGTATGATAGCTTTTCATCCATGGAATTCTTGCATCCATGGAGCCCATAGGTTCTCCCAATTGAAATGTAAAATTCCCCAATTTGAGTTAGGGTTTTCTTCTAAGTTGTGGGTCTTTGTGAATATTGATTCAATTGAGTGAATCATGATTGATTATGCATGAATTGAGAGGATTCTATGCTTTTGTGATGAAATCCCATGTACCCATGCCTAACTAATGTTTCTAAGTAGAAATTGATGTAAATGAGTTTTATGCTATGAAAGGAGGATTTATGGATTTAGATTTATTCTTATAGGATTGATAAGGTACATTATGAATTGCTTTGAGATTGAAGCATATGTGATTATTTATGATAAGAATGGATTTGATAGTAAAGCATATGCATTAATTATTGATTGTTGATGTGATTGTTGTGGAAGGGATTTTCCCACATGATTTCCTTTATGTATGTATGAATGTGAAAGTCTTTCTCACATTGAATGATTCTATGGTGAAAGGATTGGTCACCTAAAATGAATCTAAGTTATAATACTATGAAATTGATGAGGCTAGGGGCGATTACCCATGACCTCTAAATGAGGATATAATATGAGGGGATTACCCATATTCCTTGGAATAGAATATGAGGTGATTACCCATATCCCTTAGCTTAGAATGAGAGTCGATTACCCTTATTCTATGGAGTTGAACAAGAGGCGACTACCCACGTTCCTATAATGTAAGTTGGACAAGAGGTGAGTACCCATGATCCTTTATAGAAAAACAAGAGGCGAATACCCATGTCACACGATGTTGGACTAGAAGCGAGTACCCATGATCCTAAGCAAGGGGATTAGAGGCGAATACCATGATCCCATAGTAAGTTGGAAAAAAGGAGACTACCCATGATCCTATTTAGTAAGGCAAGAGGCGAGTACCCATGAGCCTTTATAGTTAGGATAGAGGTGATTCCTCATGTCTTTAAAAGTAAGCTATAAAATGTAAAATGTTAGGATGAATGATTAGCTTGGATTGTTGTTTGAGTTGCCTTCTATGATGAGTAAGCTAGAGGTGGTTACCCAAGTCTTGACTAAGGATGAATTGAGGTTACTTCAAGAAGTACTCCTCACATGTTATGATGATTTATTATGTGCATTGATTATGCTTTATGACTTATGTTGTCTATTGCTTATATTTATGTTATGTTTATGCAACCTATCATATTTAGTACATTCTTGTACTAACGCATACTCTTGCCTATATTTCTTATCCAAATTTAGGGTCCGGTGATCTTGATTCTCATCCCCATGGCTAGGATCCTTAGTTGAGGCAAGGTTGAAGATTGGTGAGTCCTCATAACATTCGAGGATTTGTCCACTACTTTTCTTATATTCTTTCATTTTAGTTTTGAACATTGTTGTACGGGCTATGTCCCGAGATTCTATTGTATTAGATGTTTTTTGAGACAAGTGTGTAAGACTTCCGCTTTGCTATTAACGACTTTGATTGTGTTGAAATTGTTTAAATTCTCATCGATTTCTATTATCTTGACTATGAAAGCTAAATGGCTTGTATGGTGCCTCTCAGGGTCTTATACACCATGTTACATCTAGGGGGTACCCTTGGGTCGTGACAAACATGGTAATCAGAGCACAAGGTTTATAATTGTTCTAGGATATGTCAAAACCATGTCAAGTAGAGTCTTGTTCATAAGTGTGAAGCACGCCACATTTATGAATGAGAGGCTACAAGATGTGTAGGAAACTTCACTTCTTTCTTCACTCTAAGTCGTGCGATAGAGTTTATCTCTATAATGTTTCCCTCCTAATCCTTACCCGATGGTCTACAGGATATGACTAATAAAAAGGGTTTTGCTATAAGGAATGAGGGAGATAATGTGAGTCAATAAGCTCCTCCTTAAGCTCCTTAAGCTCCGGTTGACCCTTTGGCCGAGCAAGTGACTAATGCGGAGTTTAGGATGGCTTTTCAAGTGTTGGCTCAAGTCGTGACGGCCCAAGACAATAGGGAGGTTGTGGTCCCCGTGAACCCAAATGTGGGTACGACAACATCTAGAGTGAGGGACTTCACTAGGATGAATCCTCCGAAATTCTATGGTTCTAAGGTTGATGAAGATCCTCAAGAGTTCATGAATGAGGTTTACAATGTGTTGGATATTATGGGAGTGACGCTGGTGGAGAAGGTGGAATTGGCCTTTTATCAACTTAAGGGTGTTGCTCAAATTTGGTTCAACCAATGGAAGTAAGCAAGACTGGAAGATGCGGGTCCCCTAGAATGGGAAAAATTCAAGTATGCTTTCCTTGATATGTTCTTTCCTCTCGATATGAGGGAGGCTAAGGTGGTTGAGTTTATCAATCTCCGACAAGGGAACATGAGTGTGAAAGAATATGCTTTGAGATTCACACAGTTGTCAAAGTATGCTCCTTCTTTAGTGGCAGACTCTAGGGCTAGAATGAGCAAGTTCGTTTTGGGAGTGCCTGAATTGGTTGTGAAAGAATGCCGTACCGCTATGCTTGTCCATGACATGGATATTTCTCACCTTATGGTTCATGCTCAACAAGTTGAGGACGAAAAAATTAAGGAGAAGTCTAGGGAACTAAAAAGGGAAAGAACGAATAACTCTAGGTCCGGTGTACGTGGTCATTCAAGGTTTCGACGAAGGTTTTTCGGGCAAGGTTATTCTAATGTTCCTCCAAGATTCAACAATGAGAGGGTGTCTAACCCTAAGCCTCAAGGAGGAAATGGTAGTGGGTCTCTATTGCCTACTTGTGCTAAGTGTAGAAGAAAGCATGATGGCAAATGTCTAGTGGGTTCCAATGCTTGCTTTGGTTGTGGTGAGATAGACCACAACATAAAATATTGTCCTTCAGTTGCTAAGAATGAAAGAGATAATCGTCGTAGGGCTCAACCCTATCCTTCATCCGGTCCAAATGGTTCAGGTTCGAATACTCCTAAGCAAAACAAGTTTTATGCACTTCAGACTCATGGTGAACAAGAGGGTTCTCCCGATGTGGTTACCGATATGTTGAAGTCTTTCAACTTGATGTTTATGCTTTACTTTATCCCGGTGCTACCTTGTCTTTTGTGACGCCATATGTGGCTATGAGATTTGATGTTCTCCTAGATGTGTTGTTAGATCCCTTTTCTGTCTCTACCCCTGTTGGTGATTCTGTTGTGGCTAAGAGGGTCTATAGAAGATGTCCAGTCTCCTTGTCCCATATAGTTACTCTGTTGATTTGGTAGAGCTTGATATGTTAGATTTTGATGTTATCCTTGGTATGGATTGGATGCACTCTTGTTATGCTTCTATTGATTGTAGAACCCGTGTAGTCAAGTTTCAGTTTTCGAATGATCCTATCCTAGAATGGAAAAGGGGAAACTCTATGCCTAAGGGTCAGTTTTTTTCTTTTCTGACAGCTAGAAAGATGATTTCTAAGGGTTGCATTTACCATTTAGTTAGGGTAAGGGATGTGGATTGCAAAACCCGTATGCTTGAGTCGGTCCCCGTTGTGAATGATTTTCCAGAAGTGTTCCCAAATGATCTACCCGGTATTCCTCCCGAAAGGGAAATAGACTTTGGTATTGACCTTCTCCCAGATATGCAACCTATTTATATTCCTCCTTATAGAATGACTCTGGCAATACTTAAGGAATTTAAAGAGCAATTGAAAGACTTGTTGGATAAGGGTTTCATCCGACCAAGTATATCACCATGGGGTGCTCCAGTTTTGTTTGTTAGAAATAAATGTGGTTCTCTCCGAATGTGTATAGACTACCGGTAATTGAATAAGGTTATGATTAAGAATAAGTATCCTCTTCCAAGGATAGATGATTTGTTTGACCAATTCCAAGGAGCGAGTTACTTTTCTAAGATTGACCTTCGATCGGGTTATCACTAATTGAGGGTGAAGGAAGAAGATATTTCGAAAACGGCTTTTAGAACCCGATACAAACATTTGGAATTTTTGGTGATGTCCTTTGGTTTGACTAATGCTCCGGCACCATTTATGGATTATATGAATGAGGTGCTTAGACAATACCTTGATATGTTCGTGATTGTGTTCATTGATGATATATTGATTTATTCAAGAAGTGAGGGTGATCACATCAATAATTTGAGGATTGTGTTGCAAATCCTCAAGGAACAACAACTCTTTGCAAAGTTTATCAAATGTGAGTTTTGGCTAAGGTCAGTGGCTTTTCTTTGTCATATTATTTCAATTAAAGGTATTGAGGTAGATCCTAATAAGACATATGCAGTCAAGAGTTGGCCTAGACCTCTATCCCCTTCGGATATTAGAAGCTTCTTGGGTTTGGCCGGTTACTATAGAAGGTTTGTTGGGGGGTTTTCTTCCATTGCCTCTCCATTGAAAATATTGACTCATAAGAAAGCTAAGTTCATATGGTTCGAAGATTGTGAGAAAAGTTTTCAAGAACTAAAGGATAGACTTACTTCCGCTCCGGTGTTGAGTTTACCCGATGGGACGGATGATTTTGTGGTTTAAAGTGATGCCTCAAGAATTGTGTTAGGATGTGTGCTTATGGAAAATGAGAAAGTTATTGCCTATGGTTCAAGGCAACTTAAGATTCATGAGAAGAATTATCCTACCCATGACATTGAACTAGCAGTGGTTGTGTTTGCCTTAAAGATTTAGAGGCGTTATATGTATGGTTCATGTTGATGTTTTTCCCGACCACAAGAGTTTGGAATATGTGTTCAACCGAAAGGATCTAAATCTTCTCCAAAGAAGGTGGCTTGAGTTATTGAAAGATTATGATATGAGTGTTCTCTATCACCCCGGTAAGGCAAATGTGGTGACGGATGCTCTTAGTCAGTTATCTATGGGTAGTGTTGCTCGTATTGAGGATGATAGAAACGAGTTGGTTCGAGATGCTCATAGATTGTCCCGGTTGGGTGTTCAGTTAGTAGACTCTACCAAGGGTGGTGTTATGGTTCACAATGGTTCAAAATCGTCTTTTGTGACGGAGGTGAAAGCGAGCAATGTCTTTATTTGACCTTAGTTGAATTGAAAGAAGTGATGCTTAGAAAGTCCATTGAAGCTTTCTCCCAAGGGGGAGATGGTGTACTTAGATATCAAGGTCGTTTGTGTGTTCCTAATGTTGATAACTTGAGGGAACATATCTTGTCAGAAGCCCATAGTTCTTGGTATTCCATTCACCCGAGAGCCACCAAGATGTACCGTGACTTATGGGAGATCTATTGGTGGAATGAGATAAAGAAGGATATTGCAGAGTTTGTGGCTAAGGGTCCTAATTGCCAACAAGAGAAGGTTGAGCATCAGAAACCGGGAGGTTTATCCCAATATATTAGTATTCCTACTTGGAAGTGGCAAGATTTGATTATGGAATTCATAGTAGGGTTGCCGCGTACCGGCGACAATATGATTCGATTTGGGTTATAGTAGACTGAATGACGAAATCGGCTCATTTCATTCCCGTCAAAATTTCTTATACAACGGAAGACTATGGCAAGTTATATTTGAGGGAAATGGTAAGGTAGCATGGAGTGTCCATGTCGATTATCTCCGATAGAGGTACCCAATTCACTTCTCAGTTTTGGAAATCTTTCCAAAAGGGCCTTGGTACTCATGTTAAGCTTAGCACGACCTTTCATCCCCAAACCGATGGGCAAGCGGAGCGTACTATCCAAACTTTGGAAGATATGTTAAGAGCTTGGGTGATTGACTTCAAGGGTAATTGGGATGATCATTTGCCTTTGATAGAATTTGCCTATAACAATAACTATCACTCAAGTATTGGTATGGCTCCTTATGAAGCATTGTATGGAAGGAGGTGTAGATCTCCTATAGGCTGGTTTGAGGTGAGTGAAGTTGCCCTAATAGGTCCCGAATCGGTACATGAGGCTATAGAGAAAGTTTGACTTATTAAAGAGAGGCTGAGAATAGCCCAAAGTCGACAAAAGTCATATGCCGATGTTAGAAGAAGAGATATAGAATTTGATGTTCATGATTGGGTTTACTTGAAAATCTCACCCATGAAGGGTGTAATAAGGTTTGGTAAGAAAGGGAAGCTTGGTCCCCTTATTGTAGGCTCATATCAGATTTTGAGATGTGTTGGTAAGGTTGCTTATGAACTTGAATAGCCTAATGAGTTGGCATCAGTGCTTTTCAAAAATTCGGGACAAGTTCAAGTGTCACTTTATGTCTTTTCTCTAATAATAATAAAATGCAAATATCGATAAATTACTATTAATCTCATTTGGCCATGCCATGTGAACAAACTATTGCTATCTTCTAAGAGTGTTTAACAATGTTAAAAATATGTTATTACACCTTTTATTAAGGGAAAAGAGTCTGAAAAATACTCCAACTTTGGCCGAAATTGCTATTACGATACCAAACTTTATGGAGGACCTTTGTCACGACCCGGGAGCACCCCCTAGTCGTAACCGGCGTACTCGACCTCGAAGAGGTCTAATACAAGCCTCTTAGCATTCATTCATCGCATAGACACTAAAACCATAAGGAATTAAAAACTT
>JAJOOR010022590.1:0-22313 GCA_036250505.1 Solanum acaule | reverse complement strand
CATATTCATTTTAAATTGTCGGATGTAACACAATTAAAATGAAATTACATAAAAACCCCTCATAGAACCTCATTATAAAGTCAACACAAAGTCATAGGCTCTTGTTTAACCTATCATTTTCCGAGTCGTTACATATATCCCTATCCTAGATAAAAATCAACCCTAAATATTAAGAGTTAATCATGCTCCTTATGCCCCATGTTCTATCCTATTATTCCTCTCCCGAGTTCAATTAGGACAATGTGTTTATTTCAATGGTGATTAGTCACGAAATACAAAAAACAAGAACATAAGAAGGATTCATATGATAATTGATAATAACCCAATGAAAACTTAATAGATTACAATCATCCTATAGCCACACCCCTAGAACTAGGGTATTTAGCTACTCATAATCAAAGATTCGATCAAGCAATGTTTGATAAACATAAAAAGATTGAAAGTAAAGGAGTTTAGGAAAGAACACTAAAAATGATGAAAACGTTCTTCCAAGTCGTCGTTCTTCAAAACCCAGAAAAAGAATAATCTAATAAATTAAAATATTGACCTATTTATACTAAAGTCGAAACGACCAATTCTGGAACCTAGGGGTGAGACGCGGAGAAGCTTCACATATTTGCTTCAAGGCACATTAGCCTTCTCGGCGATGCGGGAACTCCACAGAGTGTTCTGCCTCAAAATCGCATCTCGCCACAAAATTTAAAATCCTTTTCTACGACGCGGAGAGGATACGGCTATCCCTTGGAATTCTTTTCTTCCTTTCTTCTTCTCAACTTTAATCTTTTGTGTTCCCCATTATCCGTTTTCGTGCTCGTGTCTCCCATTAAGCTCACCTACACAACTAATCATATTGGTTAGCTTATATACAACCAAAAGACTCGATAAAACTATAAAAAAAACACATATTGAATTCAAACTTAGTTTAAATATGGGCATTATTAGATTTCTAGGCATATTTATCAAAGGCCAATTTCAAGAGCACCATTCAAGATTCATCAACTTTCAACTTTCTAGAACGAACTTTGCTGAAATAAACATGATTGGTGCATGGGTGAACGAACCCAACGCTATGAAAGACTGACATATCACATAGAGATCACCCCTTGACGAAATCCACAAGAGATTCTTGAAGATCTTGATAGTTCTTGCTCTTTCTCCTCTTTTTTTTCTCTTCTCTAAAAACCTAACTCAATATGGTAAAAGGGTAAACTGAATCCTATCAGTTTCGACCCCAATTAATTACCAAAAAACGAAATGAAGTCATGGGGTATGGAAAAGACCATAATGCCCTTCTAAAATCCGGATTAGACTTTCCTTCTTTGAACAACCCAACTTCAAATGGGCATATCTCACTCATACGAACTCGGAATCGCACAAACTTGGCGGAGTTGGAAAGATTATTCCAAGATCTTTCCTACGATATCCATAAATGCACATATATCATTCTGATCTAGGATTTATGTTTGTTTGAAGTTGACCAAAAGCTCAACTTAACATACTTAACAATTTTCCAGATTTTTATATTCTTTCCAAAAATGACTATTTCCAATTTTTAACTTCTTTCTAGTTCTTTCGATTAGCGAGATGTTACAGAAACTCTCCTTGGGAACATTCATCCTTGAATGAGATTACTTTTAGTAGGCTAAGGGCGTAACATCAAACATGCAGTCCAAACATGCCAACTTATAATTAAAATGCCAAGAAAAGGATTAGTACCTTAATTTTGAACTTCTCCGGATTCGAAGAGATGGAGATATCTCTTCTTCATATCCTCCTCAGCTTCCCAAGTGGCTTCCCCAACAAACTGATTCCTCTAAAAACTTTGATTGATACTACCTCCTTTGTTCTCAACTTGCGAACTTTGCGATCTAGAATCTAGACCGAAATCTCTTCATAAGATAAGCTATCCTTGATCCCAATATCTTCAGTTGGTATGATCAATGAAGGATCACCTATGCACTTTTTCAACATGGATATGTGAAATACCGGATGGACCGCAGCTAACTCTTCTGGTAGCTCCAACTCATAAGCTACATTACCTACCCTTTTTGATATTCTGTAAGGGCCAAAATACCGGGGACTAAGCTTCCCTTTCTTTCCAAATCTCATAACCGCCTTTATGGGTGAAACTTTCAAGTAAACCTAATTATCTACTTCAAACTCTAACTCCATTCTCCTAACATCAGTATAGAATTTTTGACGACTTTGCACCGTTTTCAACCTCTCTTGAATGACTTTCACTTTCTCCATAGCTTGATGAACTAAGTCTGGTCCTATCAACCCTGCTTCACCAACTTCAAACCATCCAATAGGAGATCTGCATCTTCTCCCATAAAGAGCCTCATATTGAGCCATTTGGATGCTAGCATGATAACTATTGTTTTAAGCAAACTCAATGAGAGGTAGGTGATCGTCCCAATCTCCCTTGAAATCAATCACACAGTCTACCTTGATACCTCAAAACACCATCTCCCCCTTGCTCATAAGCCATCACTTTTTGCTTATGAACATTTGCCTTCAATTCAAGCAAAATAGGATCTTGGTCTTGTTTCTCTTTCACTTCTGACCCTAAGGATGATTCAGCCCCATTCATCACCACTACTTCTCCTTCTGTGGAATCCATTAGTCAAACTCCTAATCATACAAGTCTATGCACATCATTTGCTAACTCTTTCTTATCTTCCTCAAAATGGGCGGTACTACCCATGGACAACCTGCTCAAGGCATCAACAACAACATTAGCCTTACTTGGATGGTAAATAATACTCATGTCATAATCCTTGAGTAATTCTAACAACCTCCTTTGTCTACGATTAAGCTCTTTTTGACTAAACACATACTGAAGACTCTTGTGATCGGTGAATACATCCACATGAACACCATAAAGATAATGGCCCTATATTTACAAAGAAAAAACTACAGCAGCCAATTCTAGATCATGGGTTGGGTAGTTCCTCTGATAAGTTATAACCTTGCTATTCTGCATTAACACACAACCCAAAAAAATTCTAGATGCATCACAATAGACAAAAAAGCCCTGCGTACCTTCTAGTAAGGTTAATTTTGGGCAGTAGTCAACCTCTTTTTCAATTCCTGAAAGCTTTTCTCACAAGCTTCAGACCATTGAAACTTCACTGTCTTCTAAGTTAACTTTGTCAAAGGGGATGAAATAGATGAGAACCCCTCTACGAACCTTCTATAATAACTAGCCAAACCCAAGAAGTTCCTACTATCAGTTGGAGATATGGGTCTAGGCCAATTCTGCACTGCCTCTATTTTCTGAGTAACAACTTTAATTCCCTCTCCAGACACAATGTTGCCTAAGAATTCCACAGACTCAAGCCAAAACTCACATTTGGAGAACTTAGCATACAACTCTCTATCTTTTAGAGTCTGGAGAACTATTCTGAGATGGCTAGCATGATCTTCTTCATTCTTCAAATAGATTAGTATGTCATCAATTAAGACGATAACAAATATATCTAAATAAGGTTTGAATACTCTATTCATAAGGTCCATGAATGTTGCAGGCACATTGGTCAAACCAAATGACATATCTAGGAACTCATAGTGATTATAACGGGTCCTGAAAGCTGTTTTAGGAATATCACATTCCCTTACTGTTAACTTATGGTAGCCAGATCTAAGGTCTATCTTAGGTAAACAAGTAGAACCCTGAAGCTGATCGAAAAGATCATCAATTCTCGAAAGAGGATAATTATTCTTGATGGTAACTTTGTTCAACTGGCGGTAATCTATACACATCCTTAGGGAACCATCTATCTTTCTCATAAATAAGACCGGAGCTCCCCAAGGTGAGACACTTGGTCAAATAAAGCCCTTATCAAGGAGATCTTTCAACTGCTCTTTCAACTCTTTTAATTCTGTTGGTGCCATTCTATATGGCAGAATAGATATAGGACGAGTATTGGAAGGATGTCTATACCGAAGTCTTTTTCTCTCTCAGAAGGGACTCCGGGAAGATCATCTGGAAAAACTAGAAAGACTTCTGGAAACTGACTGAATATGAGGTATCTCAATACTAGAGTTATTAACTCGGACTAACTGATAAACACACCCCTTGAACACTAACTTTATTGCATTAAGGTATGAAGTGAAACGATCCTTAGGCACTGCTGAACTACTTTTCCACTCTAAGACTGGCTCATTTGGAGACTGAAACTTGAAAACTCGAGTTCTACAATCAACTGAGGCATAACAGGCATGAAACCAGTCCATACCAAGAATGAAATAAAAACCTACCATGTCTAATTTGACTAAATCATCCATGGTGTTCTTGTGATTGATGAAAATGACACAATCACGATATACTCGCTCAACTAGAATAGACTCACCAACAGGTGTAGAAACGCTATAGGGTTCACAAAGTTTCTCAGGAGGAATATCAAAATTATTTGCAACATACGGAGTTACAAAGGATAAACTCGCACCTAGATCTAGCAAAGCATAAATATTAAAGAGTAAAGACTTTGATGATACAATGACAACATCTGGACACTTCTCTTGCTCTTGGAGACTAGTGATCCCATAAAGATGGTTTGTTCCTCCGCCAGTACCGGAAGTAGTTCCTCTAGGTGTAGCCTTGTCTGTTGGAGCAACTGAAGAAGACTCGGCTCTATTACCCCCATTACTATTACCTTGCTTGTTCTTTGGACACTCTCGCATGAAATGACCATTCTGGCCACACTTGAAGCAATCAGTGGAGCCATCATGACACATCCCTGAGTGATTTCTACCACACTTAGCATATGCAGGAGGCTTGCTACCCCCTTGAGCCATACTACTCTAAGAATAGACAGGTTTGGCTCTGAAATTCTGACTATTGTACTCACTCTTATTCTTTGGTTCAGGTGCACTAGTAGATGATGGGGCAGGTCCCTTCTATTTCTGTTGGAAGGATGACCGGTTCGCATTACTCTTTTGCCGCTTGGACTCATTCCCTGATGTGTTAGCCCTCTTATTCTTAACTCTTCTCTATCCCTTAGCTTATCCTCCTCAATTTGTTGCACATGGGCCATCAGCCTTGCTATGCCCATGTCACCTATTAGCATGGTTGCCTTACTTTCCTTACTTGACAGACGAGTCAACCCAACAACGAATAAACTCATCCTTCTCCTCATGTCAGCAACCATATCTTTGCTTTTCTTAGCTCACAGGGAAAGAAACACCCCATGAAAGCACTCAAAAAAAAAGTCCAACTCACAATCGGTTATGCGCAAGCACGAGTTATAAAGAAACTATATAGAGATGAACTCTATCGCATGAAATGATTATTAAAGAAGTGAGATAGTTCCTAAATATTGCAGCCTCCTAATTATAGATGTCGCGCTCTTCACACCGATAACTAGGACTCTACAGACATGGCTTCATAGACTCCCTAAGACTCTTGAACTCTGTACTCTGATACCACGTTTGTCACGCCCCGAGCCTACACCCTGGGTGGGACTGGCACTCGAGAACCATTGCTGGCCCCAAGCGAACCCTTGGCCTGACTTACTAACTCAGCAGAAGACTTTAAGCATTAAGAACATAATTTAAATGCAAGATAACTCAACTGTCTCAAACTAAACTCATAATGTTTTAGAAATAAACATTTAACTTAGCCAAAGTGGCAACTCAAATCTGAACATAAGCCAATAACAAGATAATGACGAATGAACTAATATCTGACTCTCTATGTATGAAGCCTCTAAACTGCTGAGATGGATGTCAAGATAGGACCCACGACATCCTAATGAACTATATAATATTGAAAGCAATAAAAGGGATCCTCCAGAAAGCAAAGAGGCTCGCCACCACACTCTGAGTGCTCAACTGGATCAACGATGCGCTGGATGTTGATCCTGGTTACCCGTGTCTGCATCATAAAATGATGTAGGCCAAATGGCATCAGTACATTGAATGTACGAGTATGCGAGGGGAATACTTAACATAAACTAAGCTTGAAAGGAATCTGAAAGAAACACTTACCTTGGATTTACTCAACTCACGAATAACTTAACACAATATAAAGCAATAAAACACATGCAATATATAGAAAGCCTTTAAAACAGTACAAAACAACTTAGTTTGTTTAAAAACTTAGCTTTTTTCTTTGGTTTGAGAAAAATACTCAAAACTTAGCTTAAAAGCTCTCTTGGAATCGGTGTTCCCTTTCTTTCTCAAATGTGAAAACATTAACTTTTTAACTGAAAACTAGCTCAAAGGCTCTTTTGGAAATCAAGGTTTCCTTTCTTCTTTAAATGTGAAAACATTTTACTCTTTGGGAATACATAGTCCCGATATACTCTTTTGAAAAACTGAACTTCAAACTTTACTCTTTACTCAACTCAAAACTCAAGTCTTAAAACAAAGTTAAAACATTTGTAAAAGACTTTTGGAAGACTCTATGAACTTCTCTTGACTTGGGTCTTAACTTCTCTTGACTTGACTCTTAAGTTCTCTGGACTTGACTCTTAACTTCTCTTGACTTGACTCTTAACTTTCCTTGAATTTAATTATGGATTCAAGGATTGTGATTTGTGATAGGAAAGATCTCATGATGTTTAGGAGTGTTTTTAGATAGTTAATCATGAGAAAAGATCAAGATATCACTGTCTGGAAGCAAGTCCGTGACGCGGATATGCATTTAATTATTTGGTCGCGAAATAAATTTTGAGGCAGAACGGTCTGTGACCGCTCCGTGACACAAAGATAATTTTGTCAATCCTGAGGAACAGGTCTGCAACACGAACCTAGTACCCAGATTTTCCTGACTTGTTCGTTCTTCATTTTCTAACCCCAATTCTCTTAAACTCAGTTATTTTTCTCAAATTCCCTTTAGCTTCAGATACCTAGTATGTATACACAAGAATCTAACTCAAACAACTCAAGGAAACAACATTTTAACCTCAAGGAACTCCTCAATCTCAACCTAAATCAAGAACAAAGGCCAATTTCAAGAACACCATTCAAGATTCATAAACTTTCAACTTTCTAGAACGAACTTCGCTAAAATATACATGATTGGCGCATGGGTGAATGAACCCAACGCTATGAAAGACTCACATACCTCGTAGGGATCACCCTTTGACAAAATCCACAAGCGATTCTTGAAGATCTTTACGATTCTTGCTCCTTCTCCTTTTTTTTCATCTTTTTTTTCTCTTCTCTAAAACTCTAACTAAATATGGTAAAAGCGTAAACTGAATCCTATCAGTTTAGACCCCAATTAATTACCAAAAAATGAAATTAAGTCATGGGGTATGGAAAAGACCATAATGCCCTTCTAAAATCCGGATTAGACTTTCCTTATTTGAACAACCCAACTTCAAATGGGCATATCTCACTCATACGAACTCAAAATCGTGCAAACTTGGCGGCGTTGGAAAGATTATTCCAATACCTTTCCTACGATACCCGAAAATACACCTAACTCATCCTGAGCTAGGAGTTATGGTCGTTTGAATTTGACCAAAAACTCAACATAACATACTTAACAATTTTCCAGATTTTTATATCCTTTCCAAAAATGACTATTTCCTATGTTACAAAAACGGTTTGATTTAGATATGACGAATCGTGACACCACACATGCAAAGCCGTCTATTGATGAGGCTCCAAAACTGGAAATTAAGGTCCTCCCATCGCACTTCTGGTATGTATTCTTGGGAAAAGATTGCACCTTTCCCGTTATTATTGCTGCTGAATTGATTAAAGGGAAAATAAAGGTTGTGATATCAGTGTTGAAGCGGTTTAAAAGGGCTATTGGATTGACTATTATGGATATTATTAGGATTCCTCCAGGCATTTGTTCTCACAAAATTCAACTCATGCCAGATAGCAAGCCAAGTATTGAGCATCAAAGGAGACCGAATACCCTTATGCAAGAGGTAGTGAAAAAATAGATTATTAAATGGTTGGATGCTCGAGTCATATACCCCATTGCTGATAGTAGTTGGGTCTGCCCTGTTCAGTGTGTACCTAAGAATAGTAGGATCACTGTAGTTCCTAATGCGAAAAACAAGTTTGATGCCTTTCATGGACCATATGCTAGATCGTCTTGCTGGTAAGGGTTGGTATTGTTTTCTAGATGGGTATTTGAGCTACAATCAAATCTCCATAGCTTCAGAAGACCAAGAGAAGATCACCTTCACTTGTCCATATGGGATTTTCACCTTCAAAAGGATGTCATTTGGGTTTTGTAATGCTCCAGCAGCCTTCCAGTGGTGTATGATGTTGATATTTTTAGATATGGTAGAGGACACAATAGAGGTATTTATGGATAATTTCTCTATGGTAGGTGACTCGTTTGATGATTGTTTGTCACATTTGGCTGAATTACTGAAATGGTGTGAAGAGTGCAATCTTATGCTAAACATGGAAAAGTGACACTTTATGGTGAAAGAGGGTATAGATTTGGGTCAAAGGTATTGAGGTTGATAGAGCCAAACTTGAGGTAATCGAAAAGCTTCCACCACCCATCTCTGTAAGAAGTGTTCGAAGTTTTCTTGGGCATGCAAGTTTCTACCGGAGGTTCATAAAAGATTTCTCTAAAATTGCACCCCCATTGTGTAAGCTACTCAAAAAGGAGTGTAAGTCTGATTTTGATGATGCTTGTCTGAGAGCATTTGGAAAGTTGAAACAAAGGTTAACTTCAACACCTATCATTATTTCACTGGATTTGGGACAACTATTTGAAGTGATGTGTGATGCGAGTGGGGTAGCGCTTGGTGTAGTATTAGGACAGAGGCGAGAGAAGATTCTTCATCCGATTTATTATGCCAACAAAGCTCTTAATGTGGCTCAAAAGAAATATATTGTGACTGAACATGAACTCCTTACTGTTGTTTTCGTATTCGAGAAATTTAGATCTTACTTGCTTGGTACTAAGGTCATAGTGCATACTGACCATTCTACATTGAGGTATCTGTGGCTAAAAGGTATGCAAAACCAAGGTTGATTAGATGGGTGTTTTTGTTGCAAGAGTTCGATTTTAAGGTAAAGGATAAAAAGGGAACAAAAAATCAAGTCGCCGATCATTTGTCCAGATTGGAGGAGGAAGTTATGCCTAAGTTATGAGATGGGGCTGATATTAATGATACATTACCTGATGAACATGTATTTTCTTCTTCTTATGATCTTATCCCTTGGTTCGCAGATTTTGCTAACTACTTGGAAAGAGATTTGGTTCCATTGGATTTGTCATTTCACCAAAAGAAAAAGTTTATGTTTGTTGTGAAGAAGTTCTTTTGGGATGAGCCTTACTTGTTTCTTGTTTGTGCTGATGGAATTATTCATAGTTGTGTTCCCAAAGTTGAGATGATCAGTATACTCGAGGCGAGTCATTCATCGCCTGTTGGTGGGCACCATAGTGGTATTATGATTGTTCATAAGATCTTGCAGTGTGGGTATTGCTAGCCTACCATCTACCAAGATGCTCACGATTTCACCAAGTCTTGTCATCATTGCCAACGAGAAGGGGGAATTTCAAAGAAGCAAGAATTACCTATGAACTCGATATTGGTGATTGAGTTATTCGATGTCTGGGGTCTTGATTTCATGGGTTCGTTTGTGAGTTCGCATGGGATGAAGTATATTCTTTTTGCAGTAGACAATGTATCAAAATGGATGGAAGCAATTGCTCTTCCAAACAATAAGGGAAAGAGTGTCACCGCATTCCTGAAAAAGAGTATCTTCTCTAGATTGGGTACACCTAGGGAAATTATCAGCGATGGAGGTTCTCACTTTTGTAACAAATTGTTCAAGTCGTTACTAGAGAAATATGGTGTTTGTCACAATGTAGCCACGCTGTATTATCCGCAGTCTAGTGGGAAAGTTGAGGTGTCAAATAGAGAGATAAAGCAAATCCTTGCAAACACTGTAAGCACTAACAAAATGGATTGGTTAAGAAGGCATGATGATGCTCTATGGGCTTATCGCACCGCTTTCAAAATTACCATAGGTATGTCCCCCCTATCAACTTGTATATGGGAAGTCGTGTCATTTTCCTGTAGAGCTAGAGCATAAAGCAATGTGGGCACTCAAGAAGTTGAATTTGGATTGGGGCGCCTCTTGAAGTCAAAGACTAAATGAGATGAATGAGCTCGACGAGTTTCACCTAAAAGCATATGAGAGTTCAGCCTTGTACAAGGAGAAGATGAAGAAGTACCATGATCAAAACATTGAAAAGCGCAAATTTGCTCCCAGTGATTTGGTATTGTTATTTAACTCAAGGTTGTACTTGTTTCCTGGCAAACTCAAGTCGAATGGACTGGGCCATTCAGAGTAACCCAAGTGTTTCCACATGGAGAGGTTGAACTTGAAAACAAGGACGGAACGAGGTTCAAGGTAAATGTGCAGAAAATAAAAGTCTATTTGGGGCAAGCTAAGAGTATCAATGAGGTGATAGAGGAATGTAGTCTTGGTGAAGTCTGAGTAACCAACGAGTCTGTATCGTGCCTCTTCGTTAAATCAAGCATTGCTTGGGAGGAAACCCAAGATGTATAATCTAGCCAACTATAGGATTTTACTTTTTAATATAGGGAGTTTTTTTCTCTTAAATTTGTAGTTTTCTGAATAATTGTTTCTTAATTTTTAGTTTTAATGTTGGCTAGATATTGATAGAATATGGTCCGTGTCTAAAAAGTGTCCATAAAATATAAAAAGAAAGTCCTAAGGTTTGCTATGTGTGCAGGGACGAAAAAGAAAAAGCTACAAAAAATAAGTTGATGCAGTGATCTACGGGTCCCATTGAAGGTCCGTTGGTCGACCTACGGATCGTGGATGGCATCTGTAGATCCCAGGTAGGTTTTCTAAATTTTTCTAAGTGTTTGACTGGACAACCGTAACCCATCGATTGACCGAAGGTCGACCCATGAACCATCGATGGGGTTTCGTGGGTCAAAGTTAGGGCTACTGTCGACCCGACCCGGACCCTATTTAAATAAAACCCCTCAATTCAAATACACTCCCACTTCATTCTTTTCCCCTGAAACGTTAAAAACCGTTTCATCAACCCCAATTCACCCACTAAAATTCCCAATCAAATCCATATAAGCCTCCCATTCCATTTTTATTCATTCCTATCTCTCATATTCTCTATTTCCCCCCAAACCTCTCATTTACACCAAGCATCCACGGTCCCGGTTCAGTGTCAAGTTTGTTAGAGTTAAAAGAATAAGTCTTAATCAACACACTCCTCCACTTCGCTTTGCTTGTAAGGTAATCGGTCTCACCATATCTTAGATTTGTGTTCACTGTTTAAATTGAAATCAACGAAGTGGTACTTGACCTTTGGTAAGAATTTGCAACACTCGAATACTAGTAAGCTCAACTAGAGCCTTAAGTGAGGGTACTATAGTTTAATGTGTGGGTTAGGAATACGAATTTGAATTCCCGAACTTAGAATGAAGGTTGTAGGGTTAGGGCGTCAAGGTATAACCCCTCAAGGACCTACCAAGGTTCCTTGAGGAGGACCCAAAACAATCCCTAAAACTGCCCAAGAATGGGCCACCTACGGCTGAGACTCACGCCCCGTGGAAAGGGGTCACGGGTCAATGCCCCAATTTTAGAGCTGCATCCCACCACCCATGGAGATGCAGCACGCACTGTGGACCCACCCACGGTCCGTGGGTCAGGGTCTCGTGGGTGGGGCAATTTTGGTGTTAAGTTGTTTTAAGTTAGGGACTTGGGGAATATTCTAGAATTAGTTAGTTATTAAGTAGGGTTGTTTTATTAGTAATTAGGCCATCTATATAAAGCAAATATAACCTTAATTAGATGATTCCAAATCATTATTTTAAATTCACCAAAGAACCCCAACACCCTAAAGAAATTCTCTCTCTAGAAGTAAAGAAGAAGAAGCAGAAGAAGAAGAAGAAGAAAAAAGGAAGCTAGGTCAAATTCCTCCATTGATGCAAGCTTTGTGAGGGTTTTATAATCAAGGTATAATAGCTTATTCATCCTTGGATTGTTCCTTCCATGTAGCCCTCTAGATTTCTAATGCTTATCGTGACCAACGACACTAACCTACGGTACGAGTGTGTACGATTGTTGATAATATAGTAACCCAACAAAGGGTTGGGGTCGTGTCCCAAGGGAGTGGTAGTGAAAATAGTAGTTAATTAGAATTTCATTCTAATTAGTCATAGCTAAAGATATTTGTGAATAAAAACATTGTAAATTTGGGGGGTGACACGAAAGTGTCAAATAACAATTTGGGGGTTTTGTCACAAGTATAGCAAAAACAACAAAAATAACAAGAAAATCAAGTATGGGGAAGAGTTCTTAGGGTGTGACCGCAATACAAGTTGAGATACATAGTTGGGTACATGATTTCGATAGGAAATTTGCAAAATAATAGTGACTACGCTAAGCTTTAGATGGAAATAAGTTCCCTCTTGGGCAACTTATCCTGTTTCAAATGCGTTTCTCTCGGACACCCATTTGACGCATGAAGGCCAGCCTATGCCTTACCCCACTCACTATCTCGAGCTGAGTGTTAGGATATGGAACTAGGGCTCAGCCTCTCGGGCTGAACCTCATGTCGACCCACTTCTTAGGACATCAGTTTAGTGGTCTTGGTTTCGCGACCTCCCTCTCAGGCAAGCCGAAAATACATGGGTGGCTTTGTATTTGCAACTACAAACCCATCAAATTAAACCACGACCACTAGGTCAAATCACCATTAAAATACATCTAACCTATCAGCAAGCAAGACCCACCAATAATATCAACACATATTTGCTAAATCACACCCCAAGAATGGGGGTTGTTTGCCACACATCAAGGGATAACAAAATACACCTAAAATGATAATGAAATCAAATGGGTATAAGAAATTAAACTTTAATTTAATCAAAGGAAGAAGAATAGAGAAGACCCACTTCCAACTTGGGAAGATGAACTCATTTCTTCAAGTCTCCCATAAGACCCTCTCCAAACTTGAGAGAAAAATACTAAAACTGATGTTCTAAAAGAGAAAATTAACAATAATGTTTGGACCTTTAAAAATAATAACTAAGGCTAGTATTTTTAGTTTTCAGATTTAGTGTTGCGGTGGACTGTTCGGCGAGGTTGGTCGTGATCGCCGAATGTCTTGGCGAATCGCCCTTCTTCTGGTTCATCGCCTTTTGTGCTTTGCCTTCAGCATGTTTGTGTTCTGGACCATTGGGCGGTATAGCATTGCTTCGCGAAATTGTTCGGCGAAGCACCATTGCTCATTTCAACGCCTTTTTGATCCGCTTCCTTCAGGGCTTCTCGTACTGGAACAAAGGGCGGAGTGGTTCCCTTTGGCGATTTGCCAAGAGTGATTGACGAAGCTCAAGCTTCAGTGTTTACGTTCTTTTTAGTATTTTTGTTTTTCTTTGCACCTAAGTGTCCATGCTTCTGCTAAAACATCAAATACCTGAAACTTAATAATTTTCATTAGATATTGAGACAAAATAAGCATTTGAGGACACTATTTCTATTAAAATAAAACCCTAAATGAGTCCAATTTGTGGACTCATCAACACCCCTAACTTAAACTTTTGCTGGTCCTCAAGTAAAACTCATGTTCAACTATTCAAATAGGATGTCCTAAATAGTGCTACACAAGACTAAATCATGAATATACACAACAAGATTCAAATTACTCATGCAAAGATCAATTGTCTACTCAAAGATTCAAGGTGTGACACACCATTACCAAAGATTCTCATGCTCACAATACTTGCTACTAATGCAAGTTCAAGCTCAACCACAGTATCATAATGCCCTCACACAAAGAATGATTCCATATTCACACACAGAAGTTAATCAATTTAAGATCAGGAATCCGATGCAACACTCACACTCAGAAAGAGGAAAACAATGCATGTTTTTACCCATAGGTTTGCCCTTATTTTCCAATCGATCTTCGATTCAGCTTACTCAATCTAAAAAAGGTCTTTTCAAGGCTTGTAATGGGGCTGAGTGCAAAGGTATGGTCATTTTAGGCTCAGTGACTAAAGATCCTCATGAATTGTGGAGCTTTCAACACTTCTTTTTCTTCACCTTCTTCTATTAATTTTTCTTTTTTATATGGAGGGCTTCCATTTTTCCACAACACCATGAGTTAGAAGAGACTTTTCCTGCACTTCTTGACTTCTCCTTTTCCTTTTTATCACACCCCCAACTTAAGCTTTTGGCTTAAGTTGGCTATTCACTACATCACAAGTCATGAGGATTACAGGTAGTGGTTGAATAAAGGTCTAGGTTTTATCAAGTTTTCTTTCAAAGAAGGGTAAGGCTCAAGGGGTGTTCAAAAGAGTTTCACACGCTCACGGGTAGGTCACAAAAGAGGTATATGTCAAATTAGCTCAGACTCTTTAAAGTTACCTAAGATCATTTCAAGAGCACACCTCACTAAATCAATCAGACTAACGGGGTAAATTCTAGGTTTATTCATGCATGGTTCAAAGTAGGCTCATCACACAAGGCATTGATACTAAAGCCAAACAAGACTACACACTTTCGCTAGTGTGCAATGATCATTACAAGAGAAATCAATTTGATACATGGCTAATCATAATGAGATGCAAAGAGTTCACATATTGCTTATGTAACTTCATTTGGCCTCATTATAGCCGAACATTCATATTTTTTCGATTGAGAGCATTATTTAAGTCATCGGTATTGATCATAACCGAGACTTAAATTTGTACGAGAACAACCACTTTCAAACCAAGCGGTGGCGAAAATTTTCGAAAAACAATTTTTTTCGGAAGGGTCAAAATTTGCATCAATTAAATTAATAAAGAGGAGCCATAAGCTCAAATAATCGCAAAAGCAGTTTTTAAAAACAATTTAAAACAGACAACCCAAATATATAGAAAAACACAAATATCCATAACAAGTAAACAAGGTTAGCTTCACCCCATCGCAATAAAAAAAAATTTGTCCTCAAATATATATAACAATAATCGAGAGGTCAAATTAAAGAAAGAAAGAGATAGGGCTAGAGAATAATCTTGGTTAGGTAGTTGTTTTGAGTCGGAGTCCTTCAATAGATGTAGCATCGAACAGAAGGTATAGTGGGGATGTTGGGTGCATTGCCGAGTGATTCCTCAAGCTCCGAGAGCTCTTTTCAGCAGTCCACTATGCCTATTTTCAATCCACATTCTTGAGTGATTCATCATCTACCTTTTTGTTGTCCTGTAGCTTATCTAGTTTATTCCCATTCGGTGACAACATTTTGACTTTCGAGTGATTCGGCACATTGCCAAACCAATTTTGACTTTGACGAGTTTTACAGAACTTCTCAGCAACTGTGGATGTTCAAACGGCGGTAACCATCGAGGTCACTGATCAAGTAGGTGAATCGTCGAAACCTTCTTGAGCTCGCCGAGTTTTATAGACTCTAAGCTAAGAGGGTGCCTTGAATCAAATGGCGGAATAGCATAGATCGCTGTTATCTTTGGTGACTTACTAACTGGTTCTGCTGTTTACCATTCAACACCTGTTTAGCACTTGCTGCACTTCAATCTATAAAACTAACACATCATTATTTATAAAAGTAAATCCTACAGTTACGACCTTAGGTTGCCTCCCAAGAAGCGCCTTGTTTAATGTCGTGGCACGACGTAGTTCCTGCCTCACTCCCAGTTATCGAAGTTAGACCTAGTGTCACTAGGTAACCCCAATATGTTGTTTGGATGGAGTTGAGGCACTGCAAACATCATGAGTGATCTGATGTGCTGGATTGATCTAGAATGAGATCTAATCACTTGATTTAACGCTTTAACATTCTCTCTCATTTCGTCTAGCACTCGATCTTGATCGGTGATATTTTGGAGAATGATTTGAAGCGTGTCCTCAACATGAGTTTTCTCATCTTCTCTAGATTCCTTCCGCTCATAAGGAGGTATATACCTCCCTTGGCGTTTGCACTGGTTTTCCACCTCAGATATTTTGGTGGTCAAGTCATTTAGTTGAGATACCAGGGCAGTTAGCTTGAAGTCACCCTCGACTTCTCGATCTGCCTCAACTGATTTGCCACCCAGTCCCTCAGTCATGCTTAGAGGACCTACATAAACAAATAACAAAAAAAGAAAAACAAAACTAAAAGTAAAATTAGTAAACTACATTTAAATGAATAAAAACTCTACCTAACTACATCTTCACGTGACACCACTCCCCGGCAGCAGCGCCATTTTGATGCTTATCGTGACCAATGACACTAACCTACAGTATGAGTGTCTATGATCGTCGATAATATAGTAACCCAACCAAGGGTTGGGGTCGTATCCCAAGGGAGTGGTAGTGAAAATAGTAGTTAATTATAATTTCATTCTAATTAGTCGTAGTTAAAGAGATTTGCAAATAAAAACATTGTAAATTTGGGGGGTGACACGAAAGTGTCAAATAACAATTTGGGGTTTTTGTCACAAGTATAGCAAAAACAACAAAAATAACAAGAAAATCAAGTGTGGGGAAGACTTCTTGGGGTGTGACCGCAATACAAGTTGAGATACATAGTTGGGTACATGATTTCAATAGGAAATTTGCAAAATAATAGTGACTAGGATAAGCTTTAGATGGAAATAAGTTCCCTCTCGGGCAACTTACCCCGTTTCAAATTTGTTCCTCTCGAACACCCATTTGACGCATGAAGGCCATCCTATGCCTTACCCCACTCACTCTCTTGAGCTGAGTGTTAGGATATGGGACTAGGGCTCAGCCTCTCGGGCTGAACGTCATGTCGACCCACTCCTTAGGCCATCAGTTTAGTGGTCTTGGTTTCGCGACCTCCCTCTCGGGCAAGCCGAAAACACATGGGTGGCTTTGTATTTGAAACTACAAGCCTATTAAATTAAACCAAGACCACTAGGTAAAATCACCATTAAAATACATATAACCTATCAGCAAGCAAGACCCACCAATAATATCAACACATATTTGCTAAATAATACCCCAAGAATGGGGGTTGTTAGTCACACATCAAGGGATAATAAAATACACCTAAAATGATAATGAAATCAAATGGGTATAAGAAATTAAACTTTAATTTAAGCAAAGGAAGAAGAATAGAGAAGACCCACTTCTAACTTGGGGAAGATGAACTCATTTCTTCAAGTCTCCCATAAGACCCTCTCCAAACTTAAGAGAAAAAAATACTAAAACTGATGTTCTAAAAGTGAAAATTAACAATAATGTTCTGACCTTTAAAAATAATAACTAAGGCTAGTATTTCTAATTTTCAGATTTAGTGCTGTGGTGGACCGTTCTGCGAGGTTGGTCGTGATCGCCGAATGTCTCGGCGAATCGCCATTCTTCTAGTTCATCGCCTTTTGTGCTTTGCCTTTAGCATGTTTGTGTTCTGGACCATTGGGCGGTATAGCATTGCTTCACGAAACTGTTCGGTGAAGCGCGGACTGCTCCTTTCATCGCCTTTTTGATCCACTTTCTTCAGGGCTTCGCGTACTGAAACAAAGGGCGGAGTGCTTCCCTTTGGCGATTTGCCAAGAGTGATTGGCGAAGCTCAGGCTTCAATTTTTTCGTTCTTTCCAGCCTTTTTGTTCCTTTTTGCGCCTAGGTGTCCATGCTTCCGCTAAAACTTTAAATACCTGAAACTTAATAGTTTTCATCAGATATTGAGACAAAATAAACATTTTAGGACACTAATTTTATTAAAATAAATCCCTAAATGAGTCCAATTTGTGGACTCATCAACTTCCCCCAATTGTGAAGACATAACCCAATTCTACCTATGGTTTCTTCCTATATTGTGGGCAGTGTTGAGTATGATTCCAATTGAGTAGATAGTACTTGTTTATTATTGATATAGTATTGAATTATGATATTATGATGAATTTATATGTTTTACATGGTTAACCCTAGTCTAATTAATGAAATTGATATTATGTGGGTCTATGCTACGAAAGATGAAATTGAAGACTTAGAGTTGATCTTCTAAAATTTATGATGTCTATAGTAATTTTTGAAGAATAGAAACATGTAGACATTAATTCAATTAGATTATAGTATATATGATGAATCATGACTAGTAATGATTGAAGTTGAACACTTATGATGAATTATGACTAGAATCACTTAATAATGAAGAATGTGATTAGAATGCCTGGAAATCTAGGTATGTATGATGATTGTAAGAGGTAAATCTTTGAAAGTAAAGTTGATATTATGTATATTATGAAGGTATGCATGTTCTTGTAGAATCTATGTAAATGCTATGTGTACACTTTGAGAGTGAAGTGTTAATGATTAGGTTGTTGGTTTGGGTTAATTGAAAGGTTATCCTTATGACCTCATAATGAAATTAAGATGAAAGGTGCTCTCATATAGTAATGGTTCTAGGGTTGAAAGGCTTTTCTCACCTAACGGAACCTAAGGCTAAAGAGCCTCCATACCTAGGTCATGGGTGGTGATAATTGCTCACACATGGTCTAAAGAGTTATCTTAAAGAATTAACTTGGATTGATTGTCAAGGACATCTTTCTATGAAACTTGAGTCAAAGTAGAGACTTAATGATTATCTTGTGGGATTTAGGCCTAGCACTGAGTGGATATTGAAATGAGATGGAGGTTCCCACCTAGTTAAGTTTGGGCTTCCAAAATGGGAACTCTCACCTAGTAGAGTTCGATTTCCCAAAGTATGTCTCATGAGATGGAAGCCATCACCTAGTAGAGCTTTGGGTTTCTAGTAGAAATCTCTGTATCCCATAACTACGTGCCCCGTAGGAAAGTTAGCTAGTGGATCCGACTAACCTAACAAATCGGTTCTACCTTAGGCAAGTGGACCAACCCTTGATGGTGTGGGTAACACCGGGAGGGATCATGTGATAATTCACATGTTCTCATGTCGGTTAAGGCTATATCCCAACTACACAAGATTAATAATTAATTAAGATTATGCTTGAACAAGCCTTTCCTAGAGTTCAAACCTAATGGACTTAGATTATGCTTGAAGAAGCATCTCCCAGAAGTTCAACACAAACTTAATGAACTAAGATTATGCTTGTTGAAGCATCTCCTAGAGTTCAAAACCATGATGAACTAAGATGTACCTAATGTAGTATCTCCTAGGGTTCAAAACAATAAGGAACTAAGATATGCTTAGTGTTCCAATGCCTTCAATGAGGGACTAGTCTCTAATTATGAAACATGAGTGTGATGACCTAAATAAGTACTTAGTATGGATGGAATTATGGGGTCTCATCTATGCATTGCACAAGTATGACTTAAGGTTACCTAACAAGTGTTGTCTTATATGATGTGTGCTTTGATGGATTGTTGCTATAGTTGCCTTCTATGATATGTTTTACTAAAGGGGAGGGATTCCCTTGTGTATGAGAAATATGTTAACTATGAGAATAAGAAATGATAAACATAAATGAAGACCCTAAAGTATCTAGCTTAGCATGGGTAGGATTTTGGGATCTTGTTCATGCATTGCACAAGCTTGCCTTGAGGTGACTCATGAAGTGTTTCTTTTAGATGTGTATGCTAGTTAATTTTTTGCTATAATTTCCATCCTTGACATGTTAAGCTAAAGATGAGACCATAAGATGGTAAATAGGATTATGATGGTCTAAGGTGGTACTTAGTGTGAGTGGGATTATGGGGTCTTACTCATACATTGCACAAGTATGACTTGAAGCTACTTATGAAATGGTTCTCTTATGAAATGAAAGTCTAAAACTTGACTATGTATATGGACTATGCTTTATGATGACTAATGCTTATATGATACTTATGTTGGAGACTTTGTTCACGACTATGATATTATCTCTTATGCTTATGGATCATGTCTTATATTGACTAACCCTTATGTTGTTATGGTCTTATGATGTTATGCTAGCTATCATATTTAGTACTTTTGTACTAACGCATACTTTGTAGGGTTCGGAGGTTTGAGTTCTATTCTTGGAGATAGGTTTGTAGAAGTTGCAAGGAGATGAAGACTTGGTGAGTCCTCATAGCTTCGAGGATAAAGCCACCATTTCCTTTTATGTATTTTATTTTCATGTTTTGAGACTATTGTATGAGCTTTGTATCAAGAGTTATTCAAAGTATAGTAGTCGATGGTTTGAGACAAAAGTGTAGTAAGACCTCCACTTTGCTTTTATAAAGACTTTGATTGTATGAAAAATATTTTAAAATTCTGCATTTTTCTAGTATCTTATGTGATGATATGCTAAGGGCTTGTATGAGACCCCTACAGGGTCAAGTCATGTTATATCTAGGGTGTACCCCTGGGTCGTGACAAACTTGGTATCAGAGCACAAGATTTAGAATGGTTCTAGGATTGTCTCAAACCACGTCTAGTAGAGTCTTGTTCATAAATGTGAAGCACGCCACATTTATGAATAGGAGGCTATTGGATATTTAGGAAATCTCACTTCTTCATTCTCTAAGTCGTGCCATAGAGTTTGGCTCTAGTAGGTCCTTCTTCAAATTCGTGCCTTATGTTTTTTTAAGGGTATGGCTAATATAGGGGCAAATTCTAGGAGAGATGAGGAAGGCAATGTGGATCAAGAGGTTCCTCTCCAAGTTCCACACCAAGCTCCTCCTCAAGCTCCAATTGACCCTATAGGGGAGAATCTGACCCATGCAGAGTTTAGGTCTACCATCCAGTTATTGGCTCAAGTCATGACGGCTCAAGCCAATAGAGAAGTTGTAGCTCTGGTCAGTCCTAATATGAATTCCGCGGCTTCTAGATTAAGGTATTTTACTAGAATGAACCCTCTCAAGTTTCATCGCTCCAAAGTGGGAGACGATTCTCAAGAATTTGTGGAAGAGGTGTATAAGATAATTGATGTCATGTGGGTGACTTCAGTAGAGAAAACGGAGTTAGCCGCTTACCAATTGAAGAGTGTGGCTCAAGTATGGTATACTAAATGGAAGAGGAATAGACTGGTAGGAGCGGGCACCATAGATTGGGAGGTGTTTAAGAAGATATTTCTGGATAGATTCTTTTCCCTAGAGTTGAGGGAAGCTAAGGTGGAAGAATTCATTAACCTTTGTCAAGGATGTATGAGTGTTCAAGAATATTCTCTAAAGTTTACCCAATTTTCCAAGTATGCTCCAGCTTTAGTAGTGGATTCAAGGGATGAGATGAGTAGGTATTTGGCAGGCTTGTCTAGATTGGTGAGAAAAGAATGTCGTTTGACAATGCTTCATGATAATATGGATATCTCACGTCTCACGGTGTATGCCCAACAAATAGAGGATGAGCAACTCCAAGACAAGAATAGGGAGGAGAATAAAGCTAGAACTGGTGATGGGAATTTCTCCAATGCTAGATCTGATGGATGCAGCCAACCTAGGACCCAACAAAAGCTTTCCAACCAAGAGAGGGTGTCTAACCCTAAGCGTCAAAGAGGGAGTAATAGTGAATCTGTGTTTCTTAAGCCTACTTGCACTAAGTGTGGAAGGAAGCATTATGGTAGGTGTCTAGACGACAATGATGGTTGTTATGGCTGTGGTAATGAGGGTCACAAGATGAGAGATTGTCCAATACTTAGAGCTAAAGGGAGAGATGCCAAGCAAGCTTCTCTTAGTAGTCTGGATTCCAATGCTCCCAAGCAAAAATAGGTTCTAGGTTCTCCAAGCTAGTGGTGATCAAGAGTGACCTCCTTATGTTGCTACCGGTATGTGTTTCATGCTCTATTAGATTCCAATATTGTTTGGTCTTTTGTGACTTGATATGTTAGACTTTGAAGTTGTCTTTAGTATGAATGATGTTTAGAAGAGTTTGTATAGGCTTACTCCCAAGGGGGAGATAATGTGCATAAATAGTAAGGCAATTGTGTGTTTATGTGTGGCCATGACTTCTTTATATGCATGTTTATGAAAAGTTTAGGTCTTGATAGAATTGACTTATATGCATGTTTACCTCATGTTGTAGTGCATTGAGTAGAGTTGCATATAGAACTTCATGAGATTAATATATGAGCATGCGTTAGTTTGGAATTAAACGATTCCTCCTTGAATAAATGCTCGTTGACAGTAAATTGCATATAGGCTCCATGAGTGTATGTTGAGCATGTTTTTGTTAGGAGATGGTAGTTCCTCCTTGAACATGATTAGATATAGAATTTCATGCATAATGGGTTCTTAGATGTAGTTCCTACTTCCTTGTGTTGCATTGAGTATGTTTAGCTTGGAATTGAAGTTTTCCTCCTTTGTTTATGTGCATTTAGATGTGTTGCATGCATGATGGTTTGGTAGTCTAGAGTCATTTCCTTTAAGAAGTGTTTAGAATCGTCATTCGAGGACGAATGACCCCAAGGGGGGGGGGGGGGAGATATTGTAAAACCCCGAAAAAA